>JAQJVL010006789.1:0-27192 GCA_035578905.1 Stictocephala bisonia | reverse complement strand
TTTAGTTTACCTATATGTCGTTTTAAGATGATAAGTGTTATGAAAAATCACAAGCTATTACCAAAGGAACACTTGTATAATTGGTTTATAATTATCTCCGTAGGGATGTTGATTATCCGAGACAATTATTGCTAATCCAATCAATGGCTTCTAGCGATAGCAACCAGTTCTTGACTTTATACCCTAGTAGAGTTATCATGACTGCTCTCCCCACTCTTAAATTCGTTATACTTGAGCAGATGTAATGAGAAAATTTATAATTCGTGAACTTATAAAAAAATGAAAGACAAAGGTTAAATCGTAACAAAATGCAACACAATAAACTGATTTAAATGAGACAAATTTATTTTAAAAAACTAAAAAATTAGATATAGCTAAGAAATTATAACTATGAAATTCAATTTGAAAAGTTTGTAACGAAATTGTAATTATGCTTAGTGCTTAGCAAGCGTCTCTTCTTGCAGAGCTTCATGATTTCTAATCGCGATAGGTCCAACAAAATTTAAAAAATATGATTTTGGATTACTGTCTTACTGTTATTGTCACAAAAAAGTCACAGACATATATAGGTAATAAATAAATACACGAAAAGGAATAGGTAAAAAGAAAATATAATTTTATTGTAACTGGATAGTTACAGTGATTCATTAACTATTATCATAACTGGATAGTTACAGTGATTCATTAACTATTATCATGACTGGATAGTTACAGTGATTCATTAACTATTATCATGACTGGATAGTTACAGTGATTCATTAACTATTATCATAACTGGATAGTTACAGTGATTCATTAACTATTATCGTAACTGGATAGTTACAGTGATTCATTAACTATTATCGTAACTGGATAGTTACAGTGATTCATTAACTATTATCATGACTGGATAGTTACAGTGATTCATTAACTATTATCATGACTGGATAGTTACAGTGATTCATTAACTATTATAATAACTGGATAGTTACAGTGATTCATTAACTATTATCATAACTGGATAGTTACAGTGATTCAATAACTATTATCATAACTGGATAGTTACAGTGATTCAATAACTATTATCATAACTGGATAGTTACAGTGATTCATTAACTATTATCATGACTGGATAGTTACAGTGATTCATTAACTATTATCATGACTGGATAGTTACAGTGATTCATTAACTATTATCATGACTGGATAGTTACAGTGATTCATTAACTATTATCATAACTGGATAGTTACAGTGATTCATTAACTATTATCATGACTGGATAGTTACAGTGATTCATTAACTATTATCATAACTGGATAGTTACAGTGATTCATTAACTATTATCATGACTGGATAGTTACAGTGATTCATTAACTATTATCATGACTGGATAGTTACAGTGATTCATTAACTATTATCGTAACTGGATAGTTACAGTGATTCATTAACTATTATCATAACTGGATAGTTACAGTGATTCATTAACTATTATCATGACTGGATAGTTACAGTGATTCATTAACTATTATCATGACTGGATAGTTACAGTGATTCATTAACTATTATCATGACTGGATAGTTACAGTGATTCATTAACTATTATCATGACTGGATAGTTACAGTGATTCATTAACTATTATCATGACTGGATAGTTACAGTGATTCATTAACTATTATCATGACTGGATAGTTACAGTGATTCATTAACTATTATCGTAACTGGATAGTTACAGTGATTCATTAACTATTATTATAACTGGATAGTTACAGTGATTCATTAACTATTATCATAACTGGATAGTTACAGTGATTCATTAACTATTATCATAACTGGATAGTTACAGTGATTCATTAACTATTATCATAACTGGATAGTTACAGTGATTCATTAACTATTATCATAACTGGATAGTTACAGTGATTCATTAACTATTATCATAACTGGATAGTTACAGTGATTCATTAAATATTATCGTAACTGGATAGTTACAGTGATTCATTAACTATTATCGTAACTGGATAGTTACAGTGATTCATTAACTATTATCATAACTGGATAGTTACAGTGATTCATTAACTATTATCATAACTGGATAGTTACAGTGATTCATTAACTATTATCATAACTGGATAGTTACAGTGATTCATTAACTATTATCATAACTGGATAGTTACATTGATTCATTAACTATTATCATAACTGGATAGTTACAGTGATTCAATTTCAATTTCAAAATCATTTATTATTTCTTAAATTTATTTTACATTGCAGTGTCTTTTTTAATCTCTCTAGCATACAGCTATTTGAGAGATCAACTAATTTTATCATAGTAAAATATCTTTAATATATAGGTAATCTTAAAATAAATAACAAACGAAATAAAAATAAATAAACAAATCAATAAGCACCTAGGAAACATAGTTAAAGGAAATCGAATAACATTTGTTATTTACTATAAATACCAATTTTTTTTTCAAAATGTAATTTTTTAATATCAGTAGTCCTAATGTTCATTTTATTTTGGAATTCATATCGATTGATTGTTTGATTGTTTAAAACTTCCTCCTGGATCACGACTGGCATTCCTAACTACATATAAGCCTCAAAGCACTAAACACTAACACAATGGAAACAAATAAATAATCAATATACATAACTATTTAATATAAATATACAATAAATCGGCAGTAAATAAGTAATATTAAATACTATATAGACTATGAACAATTCAACAAACATATAAATAAAAACAAGAACAAATGAAATCAATTATGTGCATGTAACATATGTATAATCCAAATAAATAACGATACAAATAACAACAAATAAAATCTAACAGCAATAAACACAATGGAATAATAAATAAATAAATAATATACATAACTATATAAAACAAATATATTATAAATCGGCAATAAATAAACAATATTAAATGCTATATAGACTATGAACAATTCAATTAACAAAAACAAAAAACAAATGAAAACAACGATATGCATGTAACATATGTATTATACAAAGAAATAACGATACAAATAACAACAAATAAAATCTAAAAGTAATAAGAAACATAATATTCTAACTATAAACTTTTGTGCTAATAAATTACGGTGAAAATTAGTCTCACTGTTGTTCACTAACAACCTAATTCATAATAGTTGCAAAGAATGCACTCAGATATTTGAGCCAAACAGGTATGGCATTCTTTGTTCCCGTGTTCAGCAGCAAGACCCGGCTGGTAGGAACCAGTCCGGCTCCCGTCAAAACTCTGTCAGTATTACTGTTGATTTACACATTATATCACATACGTTTCCCAGTGTGCTTAATTAACTCAACCATGCTTATATATCTCTTTGTAGTTTTGTCTTATTTATCTATGCATAGTTCGATTTTGAAAATAGCCAATCTAATAAACGAAGAGATGATTTTTTTTCATTTATTTATTTTTTTCCCTGTTTACAAACGTGATAAGGTGGATAACCTCAATATGTAAGTATATTTTTGTTTACTATTTGATGATAGACGATTCTTCAACCCTTCAACTGTTAGAAAGCATCTCTATATAAATAAAAACCGATACCTATAATTTTATATGGAAATGTATTCATAGTTATTATCCACCTATAGTTATCTTAAATTAATAAAATACTTTTTTAGCTCCCTTTTCATTTGATTTTTATTTTGTAGGTCTTGTAGACTTCTAGGCAATGAATTAAGTAAGTGACGTATTTTATACTGTAACGTTAATTTTCCATAATTATTATTGTGTCTGTGAGTGAAAAATGGTATATGCCTTAAGTTATATTGTAGGTTGGGCAATACTCTGTATTCCTCGTCAAAGTAGTGTCTAGACAGATCTGTAAATTTGGCGAGACTATCAAAATTCATTATACCCAATATTTCTATTGATAATATTATGATAATATTAACTATTATCATAACTAGATAGTTACAGTGATTCATTAACTATTATCATAACTGGATAGTTACAGTGATTCATTAACTATTATCATAACTGGATAGTTACAGTGATTCATTAACTATTATCGTAACTGGATAGTTACAGCGATTCATTAACTATTATCGTAACTGGATAGTTACAGTGATTCATTAACTATTATCGTAACTGGATAGTTACAGTGATTCATTAACTATTATCGTAACTGGATAGTTACAGTGATTCATTAACTATTATCATAACTGGATAGTTACAGTGATTCATTAACTATTATCATAACTGGATAGTTACAGTGATTCATTACCTATTATTATAATTGGATAGTTACAGTGATTCATTAACTATTATCATAACTGGATAGTTACAGTGATTCATTAACTATTATCGTAACTGGATAGTTACAGTGATTCATTAACTATTATCGTAACTGGATAGTTACAGTGATTCATTAACTATTATCGTAACTGGATAGTTACAGTGATTCATTGACTATTATCGTAACTGGATAGTTACAGTGAGTTATTAACTATTATCGTAACTGGATAGTTACAGTGATTCATTAACTATTATCGAAACTGGATAGTCACAGTGATTCATTAACTATTATCGTAACTGGATAGTTACAGTGATTCATTAACTATTATCGTAACTGGATAGTTACAGTGATTCATTAACTATTATCGTAACTGGATAGTTACAGTGATTCATTAACTATTATCGTAACTGGATAGTTACAATGATTCATTAACTATTATCGTAACTGGATAGTTACAGTGATTCATTAACTATTATCGTATTTAACTATTATCGTAAGTGGATAGTTACAGTGATTCATTAACTATTATCATAACTGGATAGTTACAGTGAATTATTAACTATTATCATAACTGGATAGTTACAGTGATTCATTAACTATTATCATAACTGGATAGTTACAGTGATTCATTAACTATTATCATAACTGGATAGTTACAGTGATTCATTAACTATTATCATAACTGGATAGTTACAGTGATTCATTAACTATTATCATAACTGGATAGTTACATTGATTCATTAACTATTATCATAACTGGATAGTTACAGTGATTCATTAACTATTTTCATAACTGGATAGTTACAGTGATTCATTAACTATTATCATAACTGGATAGTTACAGTGATTCATTAACTATTATCATAACTTGATAGTTACAGTGATTCATTAACTATTATCATAACTGGATAGTTACAGTGATTCATTAACTATTATCATAACTGGATAGTTACAGTGATTCATTAACTATTTTCATAACTGGATAGTTACAGTGATTCATTAACTATTTTCATAACTGGATAGTTACAGTGATTCATTAACTATTATCATAACTGGATAGTTACAGTGATTCATTAACTATTATCATAACCAGATAATTAATAAAGTTGATAATCCTAGATAAGTGATTAGTTATATTTATTGTAATTGTAGGCTATTTAACTTGTATCAATACAAATCAGTCACAACAAAATCACTTCCATCCATAACGGTAAACAAGAGCTCAACGGCTTACTTTAGGTGCTTTAATAAATCCAAAGTAGGAGGGTGTTATTGCCTTAGGTTAAGAGGTTTAAGGGGTCCACATTACCGCTGTTCCACCTTATGTTCCTTGATTCTTGTTTCTTCTCCATCATACATTCCAGTTAGGACTTTTGTGTTATCTTAGGTAAGGGGGTTTACGTAATGGTCCACATTACCACTATTCCACCTTATGTCCCTTGATTCTTGTTTCTTCTCCATCATACATTCCAGTTAGGACTTTTGTGTTATCTTAGGTAAGGGGGTTTACGTAATGGTCCACATTACCACTATTCCACCTTATGTCCCTTGATTCTGGTTTCTTCTCCATCATACATACGAGTTAGGACGTTATTGTTGTCTTAGGTAAGGTGGTTTCGTAATGGTCCACATTACAGCTGTTCCACCTTATGTTCCTTGATTCTTGTTTCTTCTCCATCATACATTCCAGTTAGGACTTTTGTGTTCTTAGGTAAGGGGGTTTACGTAATGGTCCACATTACCACTATTCCACCTTATGTCCCTTGATTCTTGTTTCTTCTCCATCATACATTCCAGTTAGGACTTTTGTGTTCTTAGGTAAGGGGGTTTACGTAATGGTCCACATTACCACTATTCCACCTTATGTCCCTTGATTCTTGTTTCTTCTCCATCATACATTCGAGTTAGGACGTTATTGTTGTCTTAGGTAAGGTGGTTTCGTAATGGTACACATTACAGCTGTTCCACATTATGTTCCTTGATTCTTGTTTCTTCTCCATCATACATTCGAGTTAGGACTTTTGTGTTATCTTAGGTAAGGGGTTTACGTAATGGTCCACATTACCACTATTCCACCTTATGTCCCTTGATTCTTGTTTCTTCTCCATCATACATTCGAGTTAGGACGTTATTATTGTCTTAGGTAAGGTGGTTTCGTAATGGTCCACATTACAGCTGTTCCACCTTATGTTCCTTGATTCTTGTTTCTTCTCCATCATACATTCCAGTTAGGACTTTTGTGTTATCTTAGGTAAGGGGGTTTACGTAATGGTCCACATTACCACTATTCCACCTTATGTCCCTTGATTCTCTTTTCTTCTCCATCATACATTCGAGTTAGGACGTTATTGTTGTCTTAGGTAAGGTGGTTTCGTAATGGTCCACATTACAGCTGTTCCACCTTATGTTCCTTGATTCTTGTTTCTTCTCCATCATACATTCGAGTTAGGACTTTTGTGTTGTCTTAGGTAAGGGGGTTTACGTCATTACGTAACCACCTTACCTAAGACAACAATAACGTCCTAACTCGAATGTATGATGGAGAAGGGACAAGAATCAAGGAATAAGGAACCATTTATTTATTTATTTATTCCAACGGTAATACCATTTTACACAATATAATACAAAGATGGCAATGCAAAGAGATCAGCAAATACGGTACACAAACCAACAACCTCATATAACTAAGAATAACAAATTAAGTTGAATCAAACAGCCATACAAGACCAGCACTTAACTGATTAAATTACATGTGGATGACAAAGAAAGTGAAATTATCGATAACATAAGTAAATAACAACAAGTAACAATAAACAAACATTGAATAAATATAAATAAATCAAATGTACAAGAAAAACAATACAAGGATAGTAATTCAACAATCACCATACTAATAAATAATAAATATAACAGGAAATAATTCAGTGTAATAAGGAGTGCATAATAGCATCGAAATACAACCATCAAAGTTCATCTTCAAGTAAGGACCGAGCCAGTCTTCTGAACTCCTGAAGGGTTAGTCCGAATTATTCCAACTGAGCAATATTCCCAAGACGCATGAGACGAGGCACAGTACTATTGAAAGCATAAGAAGTGGAGTGGTGATGCTTGGAAAAAGTCTGAGTGAGACGGGTTCTATGAGGAACATGAAAGTCAAAAAGCTGAAGTAACTCAGGGCAATCAATCAAGCCATTGACGACTTTAAACAAAAATATCAAGTCCATAACAGCTCTTCTGGTGGAAAGAGAGATAACTCCATGCTGAACTGCAATCTCTTGAACATCAATATCCAAATAGTTCACACCACCCCTAACACCCATCAGGCGAAGAAAGCGTTTCTGGACAGCATCGAGGGAACAGCAATGGCCAACCTGATGGGGAGCCCAAATAACGGACCCATATTCCAATATAGGGCGCACAAGAGACACATACAATATCTTCACCGTATCTGGAGAAAAAGCACTCCTAGATGTGTGAGCAATAAGTCCTAAAACTCTGTTCGCCTTGGCACAGATCTTAGCTATGTGTTCTCCTGGGTCGAGACTGGGTGTAAAGTGGATCCCCAAGTCCTTGATCACTGTAACTCTTCTTAGTTTGGTTCCATTCAGGTGGTAGTCGAAAGGAATCAAAGACTTAGTTCTCCCGAATGTCATTACCTGACATTTATTTACGTTTAACTGCATACCATTTTCATCACATCATAAAGAAACATTGTTCAAATTAGCTTGAAGAGAATACTGTTAACATACTGGCGAGACTTTTATGAAAATCTTGACGTCATCAGCAAAAAGAACAAACTTACAGTCAAGTAGCTTACCAATGTCATTAATGAACAAGCCGAACAAAAATGGGCCCAGGAGTGAGCCCTGGGGTACTCCAGATGTGACCTGAACAATAGATTCAGAAATGCTTGAGGCAAACTTTACTTGCAGTGTACGACCGGTTAAATAACTCTGAAACCATTTCAGAAGAGGGCCCGCAACTCCAAGTGCCCCAAGCTTAGCAATCAGGTGGACATGACTGACTCTGTCAAAAGCCTTAGCAAGTCTAGATATATACAGTCCACAGTGTGATGACGGGAGAAAGCGGAGTAAATATAGTTGGTGAAGACACACAAATTGTTAAACGTAGACCTCCCAGGACAGAACCCATGCTGCTCAGCAATGATTACACTCTAAAAGGTAAAAGACAGAACATCAAGTATCAATCCCTCGAAGACTTTAGCAATAGCCGATTGGATTACAATTGGCCTGTAGTTCTCAACATTTTAGATGTCCCCAGATTTGTGAACAGGAACAAGATAGCCAGGCTTCAGCACATCAGGAAATATGCCCACACTCAAAAGACGGTTGAAGTAGAAGGAGAGATGAGGAGCGATGACAGAACTGCATAACTTCAACACAGCTGGAGTGACATTGTCAGGTCCAGCACCCTTAGAACCATAGAGACACTGAAGTTTCTTCTCGACGTCAACAGCAGATATATGCCAACACGAGACACTAATACTGGAATCATATAAGTAATCTCCATTACATGCTGAGGGTGCGGTATAGACTGTAGCAAAATAATCTGAAAATAATTCACACATTCGAGAAGGTTCGTGAACGGAGGTTTGAAGTATAACAGGAACTGTATTGACCTTACACAAAGACTTCATATGCCCCCAAAAGGATTTAGGATTGTATCGGATGCTGCTATCAACGTCACTCAAATGTTCCTTATAGCACAACCCAATTAATGTCCTACATTGATCCCTTACAACACTGAAGGCATGATAATCATCATATGACAAGCTAATCTTATATCTCCTATGTAAGATCTTTTTATTAATTAAATAGTTTTTTAATTAGCATAATACGTGTTGGTACATATACAGTACAAGTAAATGTCACACAACACAAATTTATTACAATATAAGCACAAAATGCACAAATACATTTTGCACAATTATTCACAAAAGAATCCCTCTGGTCTGAGGAAGGTGAGCGTGGTTCACCGAAATCGATCACCATAATATTTGTGCGTTTTGTGCTTGTATTGTAGTATATTTGTGCATTTTGTGCTTATATTGTAATAAATTTTATTAATTACAAGAGCTCTCAGTTCCGAAGAGAACCAGTGTGGAAAGTTGGATTTTTCCTTTCTCTTCAATGGAGAGTTACAACAAATAATATCCCCAAGTTCATAGCAGAAACGAGAAAAAGAATCAACAGTAGCACCATCATCAACCAGAACAGGGTAACTGAGTGACTCAATCCATAGTCGAACTCCATCAACATGACACCTCCTTAAGTCGCGCATAATAATGTTCTTGTCCAAAGTATTGAGGCCTTCAAAAGAAAGAGCGAATTCAAGAGCTGGGTGACAGGCTTCCTGATTTAATAATGGATCAGAAGCGGCCATAACCTTTACACTATCCTCAGAAGAGAAGACAAGATCAAGCAAGACACCACGTGAATTATATACAGTGTTGAGTTGAGTTATCTGAAGGAAATCAGCCAGGTTAAACAAGAGCTCAGAGGCAGCATTTACAGGGACACAAGCCGCACGTGACGAGTCTACTCCAGGCTGATAATAATCACCAGCAAGAATGATCCGAGCATTTGGTTGGCAAGAGGCGTAGACTTCTTCGACAGCATCACAAAAGCAGGCATATATGTGACTAGGAGATTTAGGTGGGATATAAACACCTCCAATCATCAAGGGATGTCTATAGATATTGGCAGAAACAAATATGGACTCTATATTACAAACTGAAGTCGAGATATTAGAGGACAGATGGTTGTTGTGGACAGCGATAAGAACACCACCTCCGGATTCCTTTCTACTGGTTTCATAAGATCTGTCCCTGCGGAAAACATTGTAATTATTCAGTCCAAGCTCAGATGTTAGGATATCAGAGGTCAAGTTTGTTTCGGTGAGTATGATTATTTCATAAATACATGTGGATAAAGACTTCCTTAAAAGATCGAGCTTACCCCTCAGACCATTAACGTTCTGGTAATAGGCATAAACTGGTCTATTACCCTGGGGCCCTAATCGTTTTTTTGACAAAGATACAATGGTGGGTACCCCATTTTTGTACCTTATAGTAAGATCCTTTTCACCATTCCTAATACGCTCATCCAGTTTAGTCCTCAGGGAGTTTAAGAATTTGCGCTCATTGTCAGTTCTATCTCTGGAGGCAGAAATGGAATAGAATTTATTATCATTGCCCCTCAATTTGGCCTCGGAAAATTTATCAAGGAAATATTTAACTCCAGCCACAGATTGAAATATAATCTTCAATGGGCGCACACCTATTGACCTGGATTTTCCAACTCTGAACAATTTAACATCTTCAACATTTAGGACAAGCCCAATATCCTGCTTACCACTGTCCACATTACCACTGTTCCACCTTATGTCCCTTGATTCTTGTTTCTTCTCCATCATACATTCGAGTTAGGACGTTATTGTTGTCTTAGGTAAGGTGGTTTCGTAATGGTCCACATTACAGCTGTTCCACCTTATATTCCTTGACTCTTATTCCTTCTCTATCATACATTCGAGTTAGGACGTTATTGTTGTCTTAGGCAGTGTGGTTTCGTAATGGTCCACATTACCGCTGTTCCACCCTATGTTCCTTGATTCTTGTTCCTTCTCCATCATACATTCTAGTTAGGACGTTATTGTTGTCTTAGGTAAGATGGTTTCGTAATGGTCCACATTACCACATTCTTTCTTTATTGATTCTTTTACATCCGAAATAAACTTGTCGGAAGATCAGTTGATCTCATTTAATGACCAACTGATAAATTTCATATACTTTTAGTAGCCTACGCCATCTATTGATTGTAAGTGGAGTAGAGTTTAAGAGCAATTACACTATACGTATACATTTACTTATTAATGAAACTATTAAATAAATGAAACCACTTAACAGAACATTCCAATAAACCTCTAGTGGTTAAGTTGATTTGTGGAACCCATTTATTGTCGTTATTCGTTGTCCAACAGGAGCAGTTTCCTGTAACGTACGTGATTTATTTTAACTGACCAAGGAGGGAAGTCAAGTAACGAGTGAATTAACCAATGTTTACATTTTTGTTATCTCCCTACCCTTACATTACTTACAACCCTGGTTTCTTTAATAAAGCTACAGTGACAACTGAAACTTCGCTCTCGTACGACAGATATGAATGTAACTGTATAGGTGTTTCTCTCATATACCTGTTACTTAACGGTTTCCCTGAAGTTAAGTTTTCTGTTATATGTATATACATGTTTTGACAACCGATCCAATAGAAACAACGTTTCAGATTAAAACAATTTTTTTAGATCACAGACAAGTTTATTGCGAAAAGAATAAATTAAATAAATGGTACGTTAGTAAGCACTTGGAAAATGTTCAATAAAAACCGGCATTACTATTTTATATTTATGTATGCTAAATTATGTTTTAAAAACGACAAAATGAGTAGTAATAATACCTTTAGTGATTAATATTATGCACAATCTCACAACCCGCTGACTGAGCCTTCCGGTTCTCCAACATTATGCACAATCTCACAACCCGCTGACTGAGCCTTCCGGTTCTCCAACATTATGCACAATCTCACAACCCGCTGACTGAGCCTTCCGGTTCTCCAACATTATGCACAATCTCACAACCCGCTGACTGAGCCTTCCGGTTCTCCAACATTATGCACAATCTCACAACCCGCTGACTGAGCCTTCCGGTTCTCCAACATTATGCACAATCTCGCAACCCGCTGACTGAGCCTTCCGGTTCTCCAACATTATGCACAATCTCACAACCCGCTGACTGAGCCTTCCGGTTCTCCAACATTATGCACAATCTCACAACCCGCTGACTGAGCCTTCCGGTTCTCCAATCTAAGAGTCGTATGACGGCACTCTAAACACGAGGAAGATTCGTTATTGAGTAACGTAAGTGAACAATATTTTTAAAAGGGCTTAATTTTTTTTGTTGAACTGTCTAATTATTTTAATAAAACAACCTTGTTCATATCACTATAGTAGTATGTTTTAGAAACAAGATTAAAACCTATTTTAGCCTAAACCTTTTTTGTATAGGCCCTTCAGAATTATGTACTGGGTGGAAGACTATAACATTTAGGACAAAAAGTATCATTCTTACAAGGAATTTAGACATTTTTTAATTTCTTTGTTTAAAGAAATTTAACAAAGAGTTCTTTAATAAAGCTTTCATTGTTAAAGCCTCCTGAGCTGATAAATATAAAAAATAATAAAGTTAACGTACCTTTGTCGTCTTCAGCTACAAAATATTTTATTGGACTACCGGTTTCAGAGCAAGAACTCCATGGTTACATCCATTGTACGCTGACAAAACACTATACATGAAAAACACTATACAAAAATTACATATTTACAAAAATAAAAATAAAACACATGATAACACTGCCGGTTGGTATGATGGTTAGATCCTGATTGAGCGTGCAGCTGGATCGTTGTTATCCAATGCTTACTTGACTTTGAACAATTTTATTTCTATCTGGCCGTCTGTCTTCTTTCATCGGTTGATTCAAATTTGTAATTCGATCAAATAAAATATTTGTAGAGAATTTTAATTTTTCATTAAGCACATTAGTTGGGTTGCTCTTTATGGCTTTATATATTTCATAATTCTCTATTAATTGTCGCACCTTTATTACATTTTTGTACCAACTATCTAGGTTGGTGTCAATGTTATGATTGTTGTTAACTAAATGTTCAGCAAAGCGAGATGTTTGAGGCTTATTAACGTTCTTGGGTAGGTATTCATTGAAACGTTTCTGTCCTAAATAAATACTCGGACAATCTGAACATTTGATTTTATATACAACTAGTGGTATCTAAGGCAGTATGATTTGGTTTATTTCGGACATTTAATAGTTTTCCTATTTTATTACACGTTTTTCAAGCTAAAGTGACGTTTTATTTTTTTATATATGATTTTAAAGTGAAGTATACATTTTCACCATATTCTACTGATGTGAACTTTTGCTTGGGGTTTTCTGAAGGAGCGAGAACTTTTTTATTTTTAAATTTACTAACTAGGTCATCAACTATTTGTATGTCATAACCATTATGTAATTATGCACCGCTATGTATTTTATAATATTTAACTCTTTGGCATAATCGTCTGTTGTAAGTGGAACTTTCAATAATCTGTTAACCATACTTCTGTATGCTGATAATTTATGTGAATAAGGATGGTATGACGAGGCATGGATTGTATGGTCGGTGGCTGTTGGCTTTCTGTATATGGAGTATGTAATGGTTTTACTGTGTTTCTTTAAGGTAAGGTCAAGAAAGTTTAAACTATTGTTATCTTCAGTTTCAATGGTTTAGAATTTAGAAAGTTTTTAGTGTACTAATATGTAGTAGCTTGTGAGTTACAAACTTTTACATGTCACCAACTTTAGTCGACTGGTTGGTGGTGGGGGTATTAGCCAGCAGACGGACCGCTGTCCTACCTCGATGGTCGAACCCGACTCACTTTTTGGGACATAACCACTCTCCCTTTGGGCACTAGCGTTGGTGCAACTATTAACTCCTCTTTAGTGATTTTTTTACTAACACTACCTAAACATTAGTAATAATTTGAAATTAAAATGATTTAAGTACATAATACTACACGTAAATATTCACCTACCTCGCTCCGTAGTTGTCTGTAGTAAAATTGAATTTATTTCGGCAGTTTTAATTTTTTAAGGCAGGTGGCAAGCTTATTTTAAGCCATTCATTTGACTTGCAGTAAATAATAGCTAGGTTAGGAACATCAACACAAGGAAAAGCCCATTTTCAGGCTCTTTGGTCATTATTCACCCCTGGCCGTTCTCAACAACCCTATCTGCATGCAGGCAAAGGCTCGCTCAAATAACTCGAACCTCCCTTTACTGACGAGAGGCGTTTCAAACAAATGTTTTCTGTTAAACTGTTTATATGGAGTAGTGATTATTTTTTTCGTTGTAAATTTTGCTTTTATTTAGAGGAAGAAAAGTCCCCTCACTTTTATTAAAACTGCATTCCAGTTTGAATTTAACCATTAAGTATTTGGGAACCCAGTGTGAGTATGATATACTTGGTAAACCGAAATCTGTCACCTTAGTAGTTGAACATTTTAAATTTATATCGTATTAAATTTTGCGCTGATTAACGTTTCATAACCGCAGTTACGTAAATACATACTGTTGTTAAAACTCTTGTAAATTATAAACACATTAAGGTTTAATAATTTCATTAAGGTAATATAATTTCCTACATCTTCATACGTATCGAACGAGCTTCTAAAAAGGTTAAAATAGGAATGAAGTCAAGCGATGGTAGTTTGTTCCATATGACTTGCCTTTAAAAAGAAAACTTGTTCATGAGTGCATTGTCTCTATTGTTATGCTTATAAAATAACCATCGTAAGGGTTTACAATTAACTGTCACTCGGCGTTACTCTAAAAAAAATACACCTTCACACTCTTAGAGAATACTTCTGTCTACTACCCCAACTCAACAAAATTGTAAACTGGCATGAATACTTACACCGAGCTTTTGGAATTAATGAAAACTGATATAAGTGAAAAGTATGTATAAATAAACAAATATATATATATGTGTGTGTGTGTGTGTGTGTGTGTGTGTATGTATTTTTGTCGTTTACGCATTACTACACCATTCACCCGATTGTTATGAAACTTAAGGACCCCCCTCCCCCCAGAGAAGGTTTTGCTCCTCCCCTCTAATCTATCAAAGTTTCAATGGCGATCTAATGTATTTATTTTATTTATTTAGTAAATAATCAGCTGTTAAATAGGAAAAAATGAAATGAAAACTTTTGAAATAAGCTAAGTAATGCTTATTGAAATTTAATTTTAGTAAGATTAGAATATTGCTGTTTATACACAGGGTGTATATTATGTCTGGAAACGCCGAAATATATTCTTTATTCATTATAATATAAATTCGAAAATTTGTACAATCGTAATAGGGATTGGGCATCTACTTTTTGGAACATTGTTTAGTCATGTCACACCAACGGGGACGTCCTGTCGAGGGTATCTTCAATATTATTTACGGAAGCCCATGCCTTGTGATACATCACTTTAAAGGTTATAGTGAACAGAATTGAATGCCACAAACTGCATCTATAAGGAATGACTATCATAAAATAGAGCTCTTTGAGTATTGACAATTGGTGATATAAAAAAGTTTATTTTAAATTGGTTCTTACCACAGTAATGTTTTACAGTCAATTTCTGAACGTTAAAAAAAATTTTATTTGATATAAAACTAAACTTTAATTTTCAGGAGATTTGTTATTAGTAAAATGTTGATGCATTTTTTTTACAATTAAATTGTCTAAATTATGAATAATTTTATTAATTACTTATACAAAAGGAAAATTAATTTATAATGGTACTAAGGGTTTAACACTGACCTTTTATCACCATTTGGTGACGAAGTAAATGTTCGAACTGTCTCCCTTATTCATGAATGAACTTAAAGTATAATATTCATCACCAATTTTCAATATTCAAAGTGCTGTGTTGAATGATATAGTGATTACTTATGGAAGCTGTTTGTGGCATTCATTTCAGTTTATAATGCATTGTAAAGTGATATTTTACAAGGTATAGGCTTCTATCAAGAATATTGACGATACCCTCGACAGGACGTCTCCTGTTAGTGTGAAATGACTAAACAATGTTCCAAAAAGAAGGTGTCCAAAATTAAGATAGTGAAAGTTTCGAATTTATATTTCGATTGATCAAGAAAATGTTTGGGTGTTTCCAGACACAATAGACACCTTATGTGTTAATTCCGTAGCAAAGCCTACCAGAAATATATAAAAATAAACAGTAATGGGATTGGTCAAAATAACTCTTGAGATAAAGTTATTGCAGCTATGACGTCATGGATGTGTTTACTCGTTATGTGTTTGTTCTAGTTCTGATATAAAACTCCAACGGCTAAACAACGTACGTGATTTGATAAGTCAGGTGCACAAGTTTTCCTGCCTCGGGGAAAGAAGATAAGTGGGTTGCAGTACTTTACTGATAGGCGTTATCCCCCCTTTCCACCCCCTCTACCCCTTGTCTATTTCTGTATATACCATTATTTAACCACCTGAAGGGTAGGTTTGTTTACATCTCGAAGTACGTGAAGAAGTATGAATAATATAATAGTAAAAAAGTGTATTTCACATTATAATATTACAACAAACCTTGTTCCTTATAATCTTTTACTATTTTATATTCAAAATGTATTCTTTAAAATGTTACGTAGATAGCTTATTTTGTAATACATTATTAAGACGCTGAACGTCAAGATATGGGCGAATATTATGGGTGAATGAGTGTAGATGAACGAGTGTAGTCATTGTTACTAATTTATTGATAGCCCAATAGCCAGTGCAACTAAGAGACCTACAGCTTACGTGGAATCCGAACCACTTAGTGTTGGTTTGATATTCAGCTAATTGACAAGCCTGACATTCAGTTCTCTTCCGTAAACAGCATCTGAACCCTGACTACCATCCTACATGGACACACCAGACTTCTATAGTAGTGTCCACGTCGTTGGCAACCATTGAGCTGACGTCGTGTCGGTATTAAGAGGACCGAGTAATAGAACATATCGCCTACAATCACACTTTGTCCCCGAGTAGCTATAATTTTCAACATTGTGAGGTCAGCCTTTTTGGAATAATATCATAGACGTGATGATTTACGCAGTGGGATTATCAAATTAAATTCTAGGACTTGTTCGGATTCCTCACTATTAGTATGTTTTTAGTAAAGTAAGAAAGCTGCCTTTGTGCCTGGGAAATCTTTTAGTAGGTACAACATTTATTTTAGTGTTGAATTCTATCTCAGTAATACACTGCATTGTGGCTTGTATTAAATTACTGTAAGTTTAATTTATGTACACCAGTTTCCACTAACGTTTCTTGTTAAGAGTCTGCAGAGGCTGTCGGCCATATTGGTTTAAACAAGAACAATATTATTTGTGAATCCACAATTTTTTCGTTATATATTGACGAAAAGTTTTGTTTGAGGCGTCATTTTAAACTTTATCGTATTGCGCATTGGGTTTCCATTTGATATTTTGAATACATACTTCTAGTTTTTTTTTAAATAAGCGAAAATAAAATCTTCAAACAAAATATTTCTTATATTTTTTTCTATAAAACTAATTATGATTTCGCAAAGCAATTACAAAGTGCAATTTCACTCTTGATCAATGCAATTTGTTTGAGAAAAATCCGTTTAAAAATAACTGTTTTATTTTAATAAGCGTGATCGTATGTCCAGTTCGAAAATAACATTGTTCTTATGGGATTATAACCAACATGGCCGACTGCCTCTGCAGACTCTAAAGCTAAGGCAGTTATGCAGTTTCTTTCAAAAAAAAAAAAAAAAATTGAAAACTAAGCCAGTAATGGGTCAGAAAATTTGCTACATTTTCAAGAGATCTGTTTATTGTGTGAAAATTACGTTTTTTAAACTAAAAATTCGAAAATGTCGATGTCTCAACTTTAAGTATCTTCGAAATATTTCCGTTAATTTAAATCATCTTTTTTAATTTGACGGTTTTTTGTCTTTCTATGAATTTGAAAACTTGTGTGGTCTATAACTGTTATTTTTCGAGATGTAACGGAAAGAATACTTACCGGCGAATCGCGATTAGGCGATCATTCTAAACAACAACTATTAACCCTATTAGTTGAATTCACTATTAGTTGAATGTAGGCCCTGTAAAGGACAGCTGGCGGGCCGCCCAGGAGGCCAGGCACCCTAATTTAATGAAAATAACTAATTTTTATTGAGTAAATAGATAATTAATTTCTAAAGTTGAGTCAAGTTTAGTTATGTTAGTAAAAAGTGAATTGTTCGGACCTAAAAGAAATGTTATTGATAAACCAAATACATATATTCGTATTTAATGTAAAAACATGTAAAATGAAATTTTTTTTAAAAAATTTAATTTAAAACCAGTGCTTTTTCACTTTCAGATAAAAAACAAATTATTCGATTTTTCTGTAAAAACGAGTTTTCTGTGGTAAAAATCAAACTCCTTATGAAATATAGTATCATAGCCTACTTCACCAGTTTTTCAACAAGAAATCGTATTTTCAGAAGCATCTTAAAAGTTAATAATTACCAACAGTCGTATAAAGTTGGTTTATGTTTTGTTAAGTATCCATTACTAATTGAATGTTGATTAAGGCTCTATACTTGTGTGCGTAGCCTTTTCATGTCGAGTTAGTATAAGATGGAGAAAGCGTGGTAAAATCAGAGCATTACTAAAATCATTTTACAGTACAGCTGAGTCATTTTGGTTGAAGGCATGCACAGCTGATTGATAATAATTGAGTCAAGACAAATATTAAGTAATAGAGTCTATTTTTGTTAACACAGTTCTAATACAAAGTTGATTGAGTCACAATATGACCACAATTTAAAGAAGTAACTTAAGCCAATTTAATGTTATTTATATTTAAAATAAAAATATAAAGGCCATAACCAACCCCACCTGTACGGCTCCACATATGTCATTCCATATCTTGTGTGTATTGGGTTTTTTATATAAAAAAGCCGGATTTTTGTTGTATAAAAACCTCATGTTGCAAAGTATTAAATGTTTTTAAAATACACTATTTTTTAAAATATAAAACTGCAGTATATAATAAAACACGTTGATATATAATAATTATATTGATAAACGTTGATATAAAATAATTCCAAGAAAATAAAGAGAAAAATATATATAGTGTTTATGATGTCTACAATGTTTTTATGGCATACGAACAGAAATTCATCTTGAAGTAAGTAGGTGACGGAAGATATAAGGAGATAAAAATACTGAGTTATCCCTTATGCAAAGGACGCCAAGATCCACTTGAGTAATGATTTAAGGGTCCCAGCATGTTCCCCATTTAAGTGTTTCCGTTGTTTCTGTTATTTTGTAAACAGGTAGAAACTCATTTATTTTAGTTTTATATCTTTTAGAAGGTGTTTCGTTGTAATTGATTTGATTATTTAAAATTAGTTTTAAATAATTTTATTTCATGTAATCGTAGTCTTGGAAAATACTTTGAATGCATAGATAATAAATTATATTTGATAGAAATGTTTATTTTAATGATAACAAATCTGTGAATAATAGTAAGAATAATAATTTATTTTTCCTTTTCAGTATTTTGTTTAGGTTAAAGAAATGTTTTCTAAATAATAAACATAAAAAGAGCCTGGTTTTTATGTTAATTTGTAGTCCCACATTTTAAAATGGTATTAGTTATTTTAATAACTTCTAACAGAAAGTGGATAAAGAGCCGAAATATATTGAAAATATCCTCTTACTCTCTGTCCTATTTATTTTTTAGTAAAATAAATAAGAAACACGTTCAAAGATTTTGTTATTTATTTTGATTCCAATTTCTGTTCGCTAACGTAAGTGTTAATGTCCCTTCTTTATTATTTTATAAAATGTATGAGAACTAAGACAATTATTCTTTTGTTGGTTATTTACTCTCCAAAGTTGATACCATTCAGATGTTAGGGATAATTGGAGTATTTAAATGATTTTTAAGAGAACTGTATTAGTTTATTTAATTTTTGTGTGGTTACTTTAACATAAATTTTGAAAGTTATATATCAACAGTATTATAAATATGGCATGTTAGAATCAAGATTAAAGTAGTTTTATTCACTTTTATAATTATTATATTTTTTCCAATAAAATGTTTCTGAATTTGTTTATTATTATCACGTATTTTCAGTCACTGTAAATCGTTTTATAAAATTTCTCAATTGGACTCAGGTTCTCAAAAGCATTACAAAACACAAACCCATCTCCGTGAAACTGTATTTGTAAAAATGTATGCACAAGACTAATTTTCTTCGATTGTAAGGGCAGAAAATTACGGGCAAGAGAAATAAAGCAATCTCTCTTGGTAAACTTGTTTTTAATTGCTGAATGAAACTTGTGAATTATCTTTTATTGTTTTAGCTATACATCCTTCAAATGTATTTTAGCGATTAATTAAGACGTAATTAGACATTATTTATTAAATCAAATGTCGCCTGTTTACTTAATTATTGTAAACGTTATGTGACAATGAAGATATTGAATTGAATAAGAAGACAAATTGAAATTAATTATGTGGGAACAGACTAATATCAGAACAACAAACTATCTACACAGAAATCCCTCTGTAAATCACTCTAATCTCCCCCCCCCCCCCAAATTAATTATGTGGGAACAGACGAATATCAGAACAACAAACTATCTACACAGAAATCCCTCTGTAAATCACTCTAATCTCCCCCCCCCCCCCAAATTAATTATGTGGTAACAGACGAAAATCAGAACAACAAACTATCTACACAGAAATCCCTCTGTAAATCACTCTAATCTCCCCCCCCCCAAATTAATTATGTGGGAACAGACGAATATCAGAACAACAAACTATCTACACAGAAATCCCTCTGTAAATCACTCTAATCTCCCCCCCCCCCAAATTAATTATGTGGGAACAGACGAATATCAGAACAACAAACTATCTACACAGAAATCCGTCTGTAAATCACTCTAATCTCCCCCCCCCCCCAAATTAATTATGTGGGAACAGACGAATATCAGAACAACAAACTATCTACACAGAAATCCCTCTGTAAATCACTCTAATCTCCCCCCCCCCCAGAAATTCTCTGAACACTTCTAATTAACTTGTGCTTGTAATTACAAGTTGTACCAAGGTAATATTAAGTGTCTCAGTATAACATCATTTACACTGCAACGCCTTACAGAGTCAGGCACTCTCATTTTACTTGGTAATAGAGCTAAAGTCAAACCATAAATTATTAACGTATAAGTTTGTCACAGTGCATTTGAACGTAATAAGTGACAACTGTAAAATAATATAGTTGATAATTTTAATGGTGGAGACAGTGTGGGAGTCAGTCGGACCGCAATCGATATACTGTACAAGGTGGTTATGAATTCCCTTCCGCCATTTTTTTTTAAATATACGTTTAAAGATTTTTTTTTCAGTTATGCCATTCATCATATAAGTACGTGCTCTAACTTTTTAAGTATTATGGAGTATTGAGATTAACCTGTGGTTCAAGATATAGGAGTCAACCTTCGAGTTATTTATGAGAAGACAGTCATATGACATGTTTATTAGCACTGCTTTTCACCCTGAAAATAATGGTGTATTTAAAATTCAAAGGGGTTTTCCCGTTTCTAATATTACGTATTTTCCTTTGAAAGCTCTCAGTGTAACTTTTACTAATATTTCGTGAACATTCTTTTAAATCTTTCTCACATTTGAAACGGTAAAACCCTTTTTTTTATTTTAAATACGAATTGTTTTCATTGTGAAAAGGCAACGTTTATTGAAACATGTCGCATGACTGTCTTCTCATTACAATTTTTTAGCCCACCAACATCTTTAACCTAGTGATATATTTGAACTAATACAGTTCTTTGGAATTTTAAATATACCATTGTTTTCAGTGTGAAAAGGCAACGTTTATTGAAACATGCCGCATGACTGTTTCTCATAAAGAATTCGGAGGTTAACTCGTAGATCTTGGACAGTAGTTTGATGTGGTGTAAGTGACTTTATAACTACCTTGTACAGTTTAGACGTTCGATCAGCACAATTACACTTAACCTTTGAAGATCGGTGTTCAAGACTGTTGAAGTATACAGTACATCGACACCAAAAGGTTAACCACTCTATGTATTTTCATTTAGGAAAACCCCGATCCTACAAGTCATGAATTATTGATGGAATGGAAATAAGAGTTGAGGTCTGACCCTTCCTCTCTTTCATCTCTACTTTCTTTGTTCGTGAGCCAACTTCCTTCCGTTTGTCAATTCCACAGAGGTAAAACTGGAGAGAATATTAACAAAAACTACATCCAAAGAAACAAAAAACCCATCCATCATTTATATTATAGTTTATTTATATAAATCGAATTTATATTTTTATTACTTAAAACCCTGTTAATGGATTGCATTTTTATTTTATTCCACGGGTAATAGGAATGTTTTTATGCGTTTTAGAAATTTCTGAATTTTTAATGTTTAAGAAAAAAACATTCTTACAAATTTCATTAAACAACGTTTTCTTGGCTTCTAGAGGTCGTAAAATGAATGCTGTCCAGGGAAATGTAGTGATTTTAAATTTATTATTATCAATTGAAATCAAGTAAAAAACTAATGCATTTATTTACTGACGCATATACAAGTAATTTATCGTAGCTATGTATTTCATAAGGATTACAACGTAACCAATTAATCAATTTTACGACTTCTATAAGACAAGAAAACGTTGTTTCATGAAACTGATAACAAAGTTTTTCTGAAAGTTCTGAAAATTATAATTCGTATAGAGAACATTCCTGCCAACTACTTATTAAAATATAATTGGTATAAATTGACGGCTTTTTGTGTAATAAAAATGTAAAGTTGATGTACAGTGAAAACCAGTTTAAATTCCGGAACTTTTTTGTTCCAACTTGGATAACAATAATTATTGAAACTTATAAAAAATGTAAACACGAATATTTCATAACGTACAATTAAACGATGAAAACAATGGTGGGATTGGATTTTTCATAGGCATCTTCTTCGAACTTGTCGGCGTGGTGGCTCAATGGCTAAGGCTTCGGACTGCGGAGGGCAAAGGCCTAGGTTCGAATCCCCACTGAGCCAACGGTCGGTCGATACTTCACTCGTTGAATAAATTTCACGCACAAGCCTGTAGGCCTATGTGAACTGGCGAGTGACTTTTTTTTAAAATTAATAAATATAAAAAAATAATAAATAAACTCGGGTACACATAATTTCTGTGCCCACAGTAGAACTGTTACGACGTATGAGTGTGCTTTGAACAAGACTTGAATGTACAAGTGTATTTACATAATGTAACTGCACGCGGACACATTTATTAGATGAAAAGTTAACATAATAGGTTTATGCTATGCATAATTAGTGATATATTAGAATAATTGAGATAAACAGTTTTTTTTTAATATACATGCGATATATAAGTATGTTCTTAAGTGTCTTCTAATACATTACAGGTTTCATCTTCTCCAATAATAAATCCTAACGCAAATATACTGGAAATGTAGTTATTAGTTTGTAGTTGAAATAGTGTGCACTATAGCACAAGGAAAGTATGGGGTTTAACACTTAATAGTTAAACCCAGTAAAATGTTTTAGAATATATAACAGTATAATGTCATACATGCATCTTATCAACATCGTTAATTATGCTGTAAACATTTAAAATATACAAATACAAGCTATATAAGCTATTTACAAATTTTTTTTGTTTTTACAGGATATTTTACGTGTCTCACGATTCTCAGGATCTCAAAATCTTCAGCTACATAGCTCGAGACGGTGCCACCAACGTGTTCAAGTGCAATGTCTTCAAGTCCAACAAGAAGGTAAGTTTTCGTTACTTATCTTAATTTGTTTCATGTGATATTGACTTATGAAGTTGGTAATTTTTTCTTTGATTCGTAATGTTGCTGTCCATAGAGGGACTTTTTGGCTCTTCTAAAGCTAAAAATATTAAAGCCAAATACTATTGCGTGACTGGTTACAATTTCCCAATCCTTTGTGGCTTTGGACTATGAAACTTGGCCCAGATATTTGTTGTGTTCTTATGCGCTCTAAGAGAGGATTAAAGAAAGATTTGTTAAGAGGAATATTTTAAGAAGTACATTTTAATTAATTTTAGGGCACAGAACAATATCAGGATAGGATAGCAAACTATCTACACCTCAAATCCTCCAGGAAACCATTTTAATGTTCCTGATAAGTTGTCACAACATCATAAACTATCTCTTAGTTGTAATTAAACATTTAACCAAGGTTCGTTCTTAACCAGTAATACATATAATAAGGTAGATTATATCGACCAGTAGATACTTTGTTACTTTGTGTGAACTTATACGGCTACGTTAAGGGGTCGGCACGTGAAGCGTGTAAGGATGTCTCCTAGTTACACATAAAGTACGCAAGTTGTTTTAAATATTGGATTATGCGATATTGATATGTGTGTTACTATGATTCTGCCTTAAAGATCAGTACGTTATATTATTAATTTGTACCATTATAATATAACGTCACTAAGATAATTTAGACGGCAGTAGACATAAAGGGACAGTTCTAGACCCACTCTCGGGCATCTTCGGCTCTCGGATTCAAGATGGCGACCACGTTCGGGTATCTTCGGGTCACGTGACCCAGTCCTACCAACCCCCGTGGGAATTTTCCCTCCCAAAATTTCCCTCAAATTCCTAAATTTCCCTCCAAATTCCCACATCATACTATATAAAATACACTCTTAACCTAACTTTTTCCGTGTTATACTATATAAAATTCAATGTTTACCTTGTTATACTATATAAAATACACTAACTTTTTTCGTGTTATACTATATAAAATTCACTGTTAACCTTGTTATACTATATAAAATTCAGTCTTAACCTAACTTTTTCCATGTTATACTATATAAAATTCACTGTTAACCTTGTTATACTATATAAAATACACTCCTATCCTTTTCCCCGTTATACTATATAAAATGTAAAAAGATGGCGGTCTTTACACTATAATAAATGCACTTTTAAACTTCGATTATTACCGTCGGCTACCTTCGTACGCTCTTAGCCTACGATATACGCGTCGGCTGCTGGTCTGGCGCGCATGTGCGGGGACTTGTGCTCGGTGGACAAGCGCGTTACGTCACCACTCATACAGCGGCTGCGAAACTCGGGTATAGGACTCCAGGACTGGTTTTCCCGGCGCGACACTCAAGGGCGGGCATGCGTGGGAACTACCAACAGCTGTGCGCGGGATGACGTAATCGAAGTTTCAAGTCTGGACAGGCGCCTGATCCAAATGCTACGTTCTGATTGGTTACCCCCTCCCCTCCCCTCCCCTCCCCCTTCTCTCCCTACTTCACTGAACAACACAAGTAATCTTTCTCACTTCTGCTCTTGCGCTCGCGCCGATCAGACGTTGATTGCTCCTACTCGTTATTAAATACAATTATTCTCATCATAAATACTTTAACTTGATTCTTGTAATTTATATTTTGGACACCGTTCTCTGTACGGTATTTCAAAGTAAAAATCAATATTTTGAATATCCTTGCTTTTTTACTTTAATTTAATAATCAATTTAAAGTAAATTTCATTGTATCCTAACCATGGAATCCTTTGCCATTAACGATAACCTAGTCACCATTTCCCGTCGATTCAACACTTCCGGTTCCGATCTCCTTAACGTACTTACTGAACATAAAAATAAAATTATGTCCGAAATAAATAAACACCTAAACAGGCTCGGGGGAGTAAAATGGTACATCGCGGTTCAAATTAAATTCACCAAAACAATAAACAACGAAGAAATGACTACAACTCCCTTCTTTCACGGTAAAACCCGTCCTTTGCTACCTTCCGATTCTCTAGATACTCAATACTCTGAAGCTACCGACAAAATTTTAGAAAGCGTGGCTAAGTGGGTTAGCCAGGGTAGTGGGTGGGTAATAGAAAATGTTTTACGTCTAGATTTGTTCATTGTTAACCCTCTCCCGTTTAAATTCCCGCCACGCGACCATGACGCTGCTGGGCAGTATTATTTCTGGCCGCCTAACCGCTTGGATCACGTTTCCGTAATCGTGTTTTTTAAAACGTAGTTTTGAACATAAATAGTACATATTATATATCATTTTAAAGCTTATTTAACGTTATAAATTAATATCTAAATACACAACATAGTTAAATTTAATTATTATACATAGGCCTAATTTTTAGTTTTATTATATTTTTTAGACAATATTGTCAGTCATCTGCAGAATGAGCATCATCACTTCCGTAGTTTTGAAGGTTAGGCTGTTCAGTATCTTCGTTATCGGGGATATCATTTAGTTCAGAAATATCGTCGTCACTAGACATCTCACTCTCCTTTTCCGACTCATTTTCAAATATGCGGTCAGTTTCACTATTACGCAAAAACTGATCTTTATTCATTATAAATCACTAAGAATCAATCACAAATAATCACTGTATTTTGGCGGTAAACAAACACGCTAATACTGTACATACGTACAATAATATTATTTAGTTTCTTATTTAGTCAGCTGGCGTTGATGTATAGTTCCATTCCAGTGTGCCCGTAAGGTAGCAGCACTAAAGAGAGGGAAATATATTTTACTGCATTTAGCTGCAGATTCATAAAAATAATGTTTCTCAGAGAGCAGCACATAATTGTTTAGGTAGAATAAAAAATCAATTCTACATATAGACAGTACCGCAAAAGTTTCTTTGAGGCGATAACAGATCGCGCAAGCATCTGTAATTCGAGTGAAGGCGTTCGGAGGCGGTCCGTCAGTAGCACCACGCTCATCGAGGAGGCGCTTCGAGGCGGATTGACGGGAGAGGGTTAAATTTCAACCTTTGTACGCCTCTTCTTACATACCCACCCCGAAAAAAATTAACCATTCCAAACAGGGAATTGTAAATATTAAGAACAACGATCAAAAATGTTTCCTCTACTCTGTTCTTGCCCATCTGTACCCTGACCGAAATAGAAGAGTAAGTTATTACAAAAAACTTGAATCTAAATTAAACATGTCTGGGATTAGCTATCCTGTCAAAATTACCGATTTAGATAAATTTGAAAAACTGAACCCCGCTTTATCCGTAAATGTCTTTGGATTTGAAAAAGACGAAATTTATCCTTTACGTATAACCAAAGAAAAATTTAGAGTTCACCACGTAAACTTGTTACTACTGACTACTGACACTACCTCCCACTACTGTTTAATCACTAACTTATCCCGACTTTTAGCTCACTTGACTAAACACGACGGTGTTAGGTTCTACTGTGACTACTGCCTA
>JAQJVL010006788.1:0-27197 GCA_035578905.1 Stictocephala bisonia | reverse complement strand
CATACTGAATCATTTTAGTGCTAATCTTAACATTAAAATACATTAAGCCTGTAGTTTACACCAAACCCTCTTGGAAACTTGTACAGTATATTAATACTTGACACGTTAAAAGGTTATTTTCCATACTTTTTTCCCTAATGCAACTTCATTATTAAATGTTCACAATACTTTGGAGCTTATCCTATTAATTAAAAAATAGCCACAGCAGATGTGTATTAATAGCTGTGTAGATCATTTTTATTAATAAATAGTTTAATTAAGGCCCCTTTTTAAAGAACTATTTGGAAAGCCTCGCTTGCTATTTTCCCTGTTTTAAATAATTGAAAAAGCGTTTCATATCCAAAATGATGTGTTTATTTGTGACATAAATTTCCTGCTTCCTAATGCTCATATTCTCAAATGTAAATTACCATCTATTAAGTACGACTTAGAAAGATCAGTAACACTTTTGACTCCCGGGTTGATTAGTCATTAGCATGCTAAAATCAAAACCCACCCATACACGTACGGGGGTATGGCCCACCAGACACGTTTGGTGGTATTGGCCCCCCCCTCCCAGCCATACACACGGTGGATTGGCCCACCCTCCCACCCATACATGTACGGTGGTATTGACCCACCCCCCAGCCATACACATACGGTGGTATTGTAAAAAAATTAATTCTTTATCTAAAAATCCAGATGAGTAGTTGATGGCTTAATAACCATTTCTTGACATAGCTGGATTAGGTAAAAATAAAATTACAATTTCCTTAAAAAAATTAAAAGTTTTGGGGCTGTAAAAATAAATAGTTAAAATTAACTTAATCGTTTTAGAAAAAACCATCTACACTTAAATGTGTTGATGTTTTAAAAACTATTAACAAAACCCCTCAAGGGAAATATCTTAAAACTATTTGCCAACAGTCAAATCATTCTTTCTTGGACTTTTATTTTACTCTTCAAATTACATCTGACATCTTTCATTGATTTTATTTTACTGCTAGGGTAGGTAACGTAGGTGCAATCATTATTTCCCCGTGTTGCCTGCAAGGTTATTTGATACAATAACTGCAACACTGTGTTTTAAAGAGCTATGCGCTTGAATTATGGACAGCACGTTCTAGTTCTTATATCGTTTGCCGATCTTTGTTATGGCTCACTAGTGTGCTATGGGAGGGCACTATACCGTCAATTACCACTATACGTGTATGGGAGGGCGGGTGGGTCAATACCACTGTACGTGTATGGTGGGCGGGGTGGGTCAATACCACTGTACATGTATGGGAGGGCGGGTGGGTCAATACCACTGTACGTGTATGGGATGGGCGGGTGGGTCAAGGCCAATGTACGTGTTATGGATGGGCGGGTGGGTCAATGACATATTGTACGTGTATGGATGGGCGGGTGGGTCAATGCCAATGTACGTGTATGGGTGGACGGGTTTATTCTAATTACTATGTTACATAGGTATTAGGTTAGGTTAAAGGGCAACTAGGCCAGGAATTAGTATATTAGAGAGATAGGACATCAGCAAACTTTCCTTAAAAGACAAGTTCACTAACATCAGAGTAGTAGTCACAAACACAAAATACACAAAAGCTCACAAATTTTCAACACCACTGGCATTTTCTTCAGGTGAGTAGAGGAGAGAGAGAGAGACACTGAAATGACTTCCACTATTGCTGGGTAGGTGGCTGTGGGTGGGGGGGGTGTACATCCATAGAGCAACACTCAGGTGTAGATGCAGTAATTCAGTTAGTATATATATAAAAAATATAAATGAAGTTTGCTGATGGGGAAGGGGTTGAAGGGAAGTGGTCTATCTTATGTCAGATTAGGTGGGTCATGGGATTTTGTTATCCATTGGTGTGCTAATTCCATCCTACGGAGTTGGGAACTATTGGCAATGGGAAGGAAGGGATCTGATTACATTAGTGGTGTAAACACTGATCAAAATTTTGATTATGGAGAAGAGTATCGGGCAGAGACAGGTTTTTCAGGATTTTGGACTTTGCAATCATGTCTATGGCCATTCATGCGTTTACGAAGGGTTTCACTGGTAAGGCCAATATATTGGGCAGGACAGTGCTGGCACTGGAGTTGAATAAATTAGATTGGTGGAATCACAGGAGTGGTGTTCCAGGTATCTTGTAGGTTAAGGAGGTAGTGGAGCTGGTAAAAGATGTGGCTGAGAGATGAATAGGGGCAGGTTTTGCAAGATTTCTTGTTACAAGGATTGGAACCGGGTGGTTGCTGGTCTTTAGGACAGGTCAGGATGTTGGGATCAGGTAACTTAGGATGGACCAGGATCTGGCGGAGGTTTTTGTTTTGTCTGAAAGTTACAGTAGGAGGTTTTTCAAGGAGATCTTTGGTGTGGGGGGAAGCTTTTAAGATGTTGAAGCCATCTTTCAGGATTTTGTTGAGTTTTTGTAGGCCATGGTGGTAATTAGTGATAAGGGGTAAGCATTGGGAACTGCTTCTGGTTTGGGGGTTGGTTTTGGGACTGGGCTAAACGGATTTGGTTTTTAACAAGGTTGGTAGGGTAACCTCTCTTTTGGAAAGCACTGACAAAGTTGGTTGTTGTATTGATTTAGGTTTTCTGGGAGAGGAAATGATACGTTTGGCACGGGTGGCTAGGCTATAGGGTAGGGAGCGTTTAGTGTTGTTGGGGTGACAGCTGGTATAGTGAAGGTATTGTTGTTTATTTGGTAGGTTTGATGTGAATATCAGTTGAAGGACACCGTCCTCCAATCCAATTTCAACATCAAGGAAGACTATGCGTTCAGAAGAGGATTGCCAGGTGAAATTCAGTGATGAAAAGTTTTGTAGGCTTTGAAGGAAGGTTTCAAGATTGTTTTCGGAGTCAGTCCAGATCATGAAAATATCATCGATGAAACGGAGCCAGCAGAGGGGTTGGACGGGTTGTTTTTGAAGGAAAGTCTTCTCCAATTTCCCCATGAACAGGTTGGCATAGGAAGGGGCCATGCGGGTACCCCATAGCGGTACCCTTGATCTGGAGGTAGTTAATGCCAGAAACTTTGGAAGTGGTTTTTTTCAAGGATGAATTGAGTCAGCTGAACTAGGAAGGAAGTGCTAGGCTTGGTGTTTGGAGGGCGTGTATTGAGGAAATACTCAATAGCAGCTAAGCCATGAGCGTGGGGTATATTGGTGTACAGTGAAGTAGCATCAATGGTAACCAGTTTGGTGTTAAGGGGTAGAGGGTTGGGGAAGATTGGAGAGGAGACTAAGGAAATTGATTGGTGTCCTGGACGTGGGAAGGAAGTTGTCGTACTAGAGGTTGGAGTTTATCATCGACAAAGGGCAGAGATGCGTTCGGTAACAGAATTATAGCCTGGCCACAATAGGCCTACCAGGGGGAGGGATGGTGCCTTTATGGATTTTGGGTAGGATATAAAACTGGGGTGGAGTAGGCTGTTCATTGATAAGCAGGATTTGGCTGGCGGTGGTTAGGTTTTGGTGTTTAGCATGATGAAGGAGGAGATTTTTCAGTTTCTTGGTTGTGTTTTTCAGTTGGGTCGAAGTCAAGTTTTTTGTAGGTGCTGGAATCGGACAACTGGAGGTTAATTTCATTGATATAATCGGATTTGTTAAGAATAACAGTGGTGGAACCTTTATCGGCAGGGAAGGATCATAATGTTGTCATTGGATTTTAGGGACTTTATGGCTCCGCGTTCAGCGATGGTAAGGTTCTGATCTTTAGGTAGTTGGGAGAAGAACTGAGGATCTGACACTTTTTGGAGGATGAAGTTAAGGTAAAGTTCAATAGGATGGTCAGGAGGGTAGTGGTGGTGGGTCAAAGCTGGAAGGAGGTTTGAAGCGCGCTAGGCAGGTTTCAGGCAGGTTCGTAGGATTAGGGTTGAAGGTGTTGTTCTCAAAAAACATCTTCAACTTCAGGTTGCGGCCAAAGGAAATGACATCAGAGACTTAGGAGAAATGGTCTAGGTGAGAAGTAGGAGTGAAAGTAAGGCCTTTGGACAAAATGCTCAATTCAGGTTCGGAGAGGGTGTGGTTTGATAGGTTATACACGGACATGGTTGGAAGGATTGACTGTTTCCGTGGGTTTGACACTTGCGGGGGATGGGTTGGTACACAGTTTTTTGGGAAGACAGGGAGTTGGCCAATGGGTGTGGGTATATTAAGAAGGTCAGCTAGGTTAGGTTTTGGGCCTATAAGAGGATAGGTGGATTCAAGGTTAGGGCCTAATTTGAAGGAATCCAACTGTTTGGAGGGTTTGTAAGTAGAGTTTGGAAAGTTTTTTTAGTTTGGTTTGGTTGAGTTTGGTTAGCAGGTTGTTGGCCAGTGGTAAGTATGTATTGGTAAGTTCATTGATAAGATGGGGATTGGTGGATATGATCAGTTCATAGCAGGCAAGTAGGCTAGTAACAGTTTTATTGTGTTTCTTCTTTGTACAGATTAAGGATGGTTTTAAAGGATATGAAGGGAGTGACCATTAGATATTTCCAGGATTTTGTTGTGCATGTAGGAAGGCATAGCAGATATGGCAGGTTTAGAGTTTAGGCCTAGGGGGAAAATTTCTAGGGCCAAACAATTAGAGAGAAAGGAAATATGGCTGGATAATTTGGCTAGATGGAAGGAGTGGTTTTTTTAATTTTTTATGCCAGCACTTAGGAAGATTCATGATGGAAGAGAACAAGAAGGCAGGATACAACACAAATAGAAAACAAGAAGAGCAAAAGGGGAAATGTGACTTTACAATTTTAGGTTAGGTTAAATGGTACTAGGCCAGGAATTAGTATATTAGAGAGATAGGACATCAGCAAACTTACCTTAAAAGACAAGTTCACTAACATCAGAGTAGTAGTCACAAACACAAAATACACAAAAGCTCACAAATTTTCAACACCACTGGCATTTTCTTCAGGTGAGTAGAGGGAGAGAGAGAGAGACACTGAAATGACTTCCACTATTGCTGGGTAGGTGGCTGTGGTGGGGGGGTGTACATCCATAGAGCAACACTCAGGTGTAGATGCAGTATTTCAGTTAGTATATATATAAAAATATAAATGAAGTTTGCTGATGGGGAAGGGGTTGAAGGGAAGTGGTCTATCTTATGTTCAGATTAGGTGGGTCACGGGATTTTGTTATCCATTGGTGTGCTAATTCCATCCTTCGGAGTTGGGAACTATTGGCATGGGAAGGAAGGGATCTGATTACCTTAGTGGTGTAACACTGATCAAAAGTTTTGATTATGGAGAAGAGTATGGGCAGAGACAGGTTTTTCAGGATTTTGGACTTTGCAATCATGTCTATGGCCATTCATGCGTTTACGAAGGGTTTCACTGGTAAGGCCAATATATTGGGCAGGACAGTGCTGGCACTGGAGTTGATAAATTAGATTGGTGGAATCACAGGAGTGGTTTCCAGGTATCTTGTAGGTTAAGGAGGTAGTGGAGCTGGTAAAAGATGTGGCTGAGAGATGAATAGGGCAGGTTTTGCAAGATTTCTTGTTACAAGGATTGGAAACCGGGTGGTTGCTGGTCTTTAGGACAGGTCAGGATGTTGGGATCAGGTAACTTAGGATGGACCAGGATCTGGCGGAGGTTTTTGTTTTGTCTGAAAGTTACAGTAGGAGGTTTTTCAAGGAGATCTTTGGTGTGGGGGGAAGCTTTTAAGATGTTGAAGCCATCTTTCAGGATTTTGTTGAGTTTTTGTAGGCCATGGTGGTAATTAGTGATAAGGGGTAAGCATTGGGAACTGCTTCTGGTTTGGGGTTGGTTTTGGGACTGGGCTAAACGGATTTGGTTTTTAACAAGGTTGGTAGGGTAACCTCTCTTTTGGAATGCACTGACAAGTTGGTTATTGTATTTATTTAGGTTTATGGGAGAGGAAATGATACGTTTGGCACTGGTGGATAGGCTGTAGGGTAGGGAGCGTTTAGAGTTGTTGGAGTAACAGCCTGGTATAGTGAAGTTATTGTTGTTTATTGGTAGGTTTGATGTGAATATCTGTTTGAAGGACACCGTCCTCCAATCCAATTTCAACACCAAGGAAGACTGTTTCAGAATAGGATTGCCAGGTGAAATTCAGGGATAAAAAGTTTTGTAGGCTTTGAAGAAAGGTTTCAAGATTGGTTTCGGAGTCAGTCTAGATTATGAAAATATCATCAATGAAACGGAGCCAGCAGAGGGGTTGGATGGGTTGGTTTTGAAGGAAAGTCTTCTCCAATTTCCCCATGAACAGGTTGGCATAGGAAGGTGTCATGTGGGTACCCATAGTGGTGCCCTTGATCTGGAGGTAGTTAATGCCAGAACTTTGGAAGTGGTTTTTTTCAAGGATGAATTGAGTCAGCTGAACTAGGAAGGAAGTGCTAGGCTTGGTGTTTGGAGGGCGTGTATTGAGGAAATACTCAATAGCAGCTAAGCCGATGAGCGTGGGGTATATTGGTGTACAGTGAAGTAGCATCAATGGTAACCAGTTTGGTGTTAAGGGGTAGAGGTTGGGGAAGATTGGAGAGGAGACTAAGGAAATGATTGGTGTCCTGGACGTGGGAAGGAAGTTGTCGTACTAGAGGTTGGAGTTTATCATCGACAAAGGCAGAGATGCGTTCGGTAACAGAATTATAGCTGGCCACAATAGGCCTACCAGGGGGAGGGATGGTGCCTTTATGGATTTTGGGTAGGATATAAAACTGGGGTGGAGTAGGCTGTTCATTGATAAGCAGGATTTGGCTGGCGGTGGTTAGGTTTTGGTGTTTAGCATGATGAAGGAGGAGATTTTTCAGTTCTTGGTTGTGTTTTTCAGTTGGGTCGAAGTCAAGTTTTTTGTAGGTGCTGGAATCGGACAACTGGAGGTTAATTTCATTGATATAATCGGATTTGTTAAGAATAACAGTGGTGGAACCTTTATCGGCAGGAAGGATCATAATGTTGTCATTGGATTTTAGGGACTTTATGGCTCCGCGTTCAGCGATGGTAAGGTTCTGATCTTTAGGTAGTTGGGAGAAGAACTGAGGATCTGACACTTTTTGGAGGATGAAGTTAAGGTAAAGTTCAATAGGATGGTCAGGAGGTAGTGGTGGTGGGTCAAAGCTGGAAGGAGGTTTGAAGCGCGCTAGGCAGGTTTCAGGCAGGTTCGTAGGATTAGGGTTGAAGGTGTTGTTCTCAAAAAACATCTTCAACTTCAGGTTGCGGCCAAAGGAAATGACATCAGAGACTAAGGAGAACTGGTCTAGGTGAGAAGTAGGAGTGAAAGTAAGGCCTTTGGACAAAATGCTCAATTCAGGTTCGGAGAGGGTGTGGTTTGATAGGTTATACACGGAATGGTTGGAAGGATTGACTGTTTCCGTGGGTTTGACACTTGCGGGGGATGGGTTGGTACACAGTTTTTTGGGAAGAACAGGGAGTTGGCCAATGGGTGTGGGTATATTAAGAAGGTCAGCTAGGTTAGGTTTTGGGCCTATAAGAGGATAGGTGGATTCAAGGTTAGGCCTAATTTGAAGGAATCCAACTGTTTGGAGGGTTTGTAAGTAGAGTTTGGAAAGTTTTTTTAGTTTGGTTTGGTTGAGTTTGGTTAGCAGGTTGTTGGCAGTGGTAATAGTATTGGTAAGTTCATTGATAAGATGGGGATTGGTGGATATGATCAGTTCATAGCAGGCAAGTAGGCTAGTAACAGTTTTATTGTGTTCTTCTTTGTACAGATTAAGGATGGTTTTAAGGATATGAAGGGAGTGACCATTAGATATTTCCAGGATTTTGTTGTGCATGTAGGAAGGCATAGCAGATATGGCAGGTTTAGAGGTTAGGCCTAGGGGGACAATTTCTAGGGCCAAACAATTAGAAAGAAAGGAAATATGGCTGGATAATTTGGCTAGATGGAAGGAGTGGTTTTTGAATTGTTTAAGCCAGCACTTAGGAAGATTCATGATGGAAGAGGACAGGAAGGCAGAATACAACACAAATGGAAAACAAGAAGAGTAAAAGGGAAAAATGACTTTACAATTTTAGGTTAGGTTAAAGGGCACTAGGCCAGGAATTAGTATATTAGAGAGATAGGACATCAGCAAACTTACCTTAAAAGACAAGTTCACTAACATCAGAGTAGTAGTCACAAACACAAAATACACAAAAGCTCACAAATTTTCAACACCACTGGCATTTTCTTCAGGTGAGTAGAGGGAGAGAGAGAGAGACACTGAAATGACTTCCACTATTGCTGGGTAGGTGGCTGTGGTGGGGGGGTGTACATCCATAGAGCAACACTCAGGTGTAGATGCAGTATTTCAGTTAGTATATATATAAAAATATAAATGAAGTTTGCTGATGGGGAAGGGGTTGAAGGGAAGTGGTCTATCTTATGTTCAGATTAGGTGGGTCACGGGATTTTGTTATCCATTGGTGTGCTAATTCCATCCTTCGGAGTTGGGAACTATTGGCATGGGAAGGAAGGGATCTGATTACCTTAGTGGTGTAACACTGATCAAAATTTTGATTATGGAGAAGAGTATGGGCAGAGACAGGTTTTTCAGGATTTTGGACTTTGCAATCATGTCTATGGCCATTCATGCGTTTACGAAGGGTTTCACTGGTAAGGCCAATATATTGGGCAGGACAGTGCTGGCACTGGAGTTGATAAATTTCATCCAATGACAACATTATGATCCTTCCTGCCGATAAAGGTTCCACCACTGTTATTCTTAACAAATCCGATTATATCAATGAAATTAACCTCCAGTTGTCCGATTCCAGCACCTACAAAAAACTTGACTTCGACCCAACTGAAAAAACACAACCAAGAACTGAAAAATCTCCTCCTTCATCATGCTAAACACCAAAACCTAACCACCGCCAGCCAAATCCTGCTTATCAATGAACAGCCTACTCCACCCCAGTTTTATATCCTACCCAAAATCCATAAAGGCACCATCCCTCCCCCTGGTAGGCCTATTGTGGCCAGCTATAATTCTGTTACCGAACGCATCTCTGCCTTTGTCGATGATAAACTCCAACCTCTAGTACGACAACTTCCTTCCCACGTCCAGGACACCAATCATTTCCTTAGTCTCCTCTCCAATCTTCCCCAACCTCTACCCCTTAACACCAAACTGGTTACCATTGATGCTACTTCACTGTACACCAATATACCCCACGCTCATGGCTTAGCTGCTATTGAGTATTTCCTCAATACACGCCCTCCAAACACCAAGCCTAGCACTTCCTTCCTAGTTCAGCTGACTCAATTCATCCTTGAAAAAAACCACTTCCAAAGTTCTGGCATTAACTACCTCCAGATCAAGGGTACCGCTATGGGTACCCGCATGGCCCCTTCCTATGCCAACCTGTTCATGGGGAAATTGGAGAAGACTTTCCTTCAAAAACAACCCGTCCAACCCCTCTGCTGGCTCCGTTTCATCGATGATATTTTCATGATCTGGACTGACTCCGAAAACAATCTTGAAACCTTCCTTCAAAGCCTACAAAACTTTTCATCACTGAATTTCACCTGGCAATCCTCTTCTGAACGCATAGTCTTCCTTGATGTTGAAATTGGATTGGAGGACGGTGTCCTTCAAACTGATATTCACATCAAACCTACCAATAAACAACAATACCTTCACTATACCAGCTGTCACCCCAACAACACTAAACGCTCCCTACCCTATAGCCTAGCCACCCGTGCCAAACGTATCATTTCCTCTCCCAGAAACCTAAATCAATACAACAACCAACTTGTCAGTGCTTTCCAAAAGAGAGGTTACCCTACCAACCTTGTTAAAAACCAAATCCGTTTAGCCCAGTCCCAAAACCAACCCCAAACCAGAAGCAGTTCCCAATGCTTACCCCTTATCACTAATTACCACCATGGCCTACAAAAACTCAACAAAATCCTGAAAGATGGCTTCAACATCTTAAAAGCTTCCCCCCACACCAAAGATCTCCTTGAAAAACCTCCTACTGTAACTTTCAGACAAAACAAAAACCTCCGCCAGATCCTGGTCCATCCTAAGTTACCTGATCCCAACATCCTGACCTGTCCTAAAGACCAGCAACCACCCGGTTCCAATCCTTGTAACAAGAAATCTTGCAAAACCTGCCCTATTCATCTCTCAGCCACATCTTTTACCAGCTCCACTACCTCCTTAACCTACAAGATACCTGGAAACCACTCCTGTGATTCCACCAATCTAATTTATCAACTCCAGTGCCAGCACTGTCCTGCCCAATATATTGGCCTTACCAGTGAAACCCTTCGTAAACGCATGAATGGCCATAGACATGATTGCAAAGTCCAAAATCCTGAAAAACCTGTCTCTGCCCATACTCTTCTCCATAATCAAAATTTTGATCAGTGTTACACCACTAAGGTAATCAGATCCCTTCCTTCCCATGCCAATAGTTCCCAACTCCGAAGGATGGAATTAGCACACCAATGGATAACAAAATCCCGTGACCCACCTAATCTGAACATAAGATAGACCACTTCCCTTCAACCCCTTCCCCATCAGCAAACTTCATTTATATTTTTATATATATACTAACTGAAATACTGCATCTACACCTGAGTGTTGCTCTATGGATGTACACCCCCCCACCACAGCCACCTACCCAGCAATAGTGGAAGTCATTTCAGTGTCTCTCTCTCTCTCCCTCTACTCACCTGAAGAAAATGCCAGTGGTGTTGAAAATTTGTGAGCTTTTGTGTATTTTGTGTTTGTGACTACTACTCTGATGTTAGTGAACTTGTCTTTTAAGGTAAGTTTGCTGATGTCCTATCTCTCTAATATACTATGTTACATAGTATATAGGTCTTACAGATAGTGATTTTATTTTGCTTTGAAATGCTTAGACAGGTGAAATGTGTATGTTATAGATCAAGGTATATATTTTTTTTCTGATAGGAAATAATGATGTGGTCATGCAAGATTTCTCAATCACCATTGTTTTGTTACAGACATTGAAAGTTGATGATCAAAGGAAGTATTCAGCACTATTAGCAGAGTACCATAGATCAGCTCAGCTAGAGAAATGTAAGAAAGGAGATAGTCATCTTCCAAAGCAAAACTGGCCATTACAGTAAGTATTTAAAAATAATTTGCAACATAGAATGTGAAGAACATTAGGTCTTTTTATCATTATAATAGCCATATTATTATATACTGACCTTCAATGTCCAAAAATAAGCCAAGAAACTATTGTATCTATATTTATAAAAGAGGATGTTTGTGTGTTTGAAGTTTATGCGCTGCCAAACCATCCAACCGATCGCCATGAAACTTTAGGATGTTGTCCTGTATACTCCCGAGATGGTTTCTGTGAAGTTTGATGCAGATCCGTCCACAGGGTCCCGCCCCACGGGCTCCTAAAGATCCCATGTTATTCAAATGGAGAATCTGAATTGTTTACAAAAAACATATGACTGTGTGGTTTAATGTAGTTTTACATGCCATAAGCAGATTGAAGTTCTAACAACAACAGTACTGTATATGTTTTGATTTATTGTAGTTCTACATTTCACCTTGAGAGTGTAGCACACACTACTTTTACTTGATCAGGTGATCTGTATTCGCTTGCTCGAGAGTAGGCTCACCAAAAAACCTTTACATTTATACACCAAATAAGAAGACCAAAAATATTGTTTACCCTCTTGCACTCATTTAATAAATAATGGTTTTTTCTATAATTCGTTTTATTGCTTTATTTTTGGTATGTCAATGAAAAATGAAAGGCGAGACAACGTCCGCCGGGTTCAGCTAGTACAATATAAAAACTATCACTTACAATATAGTTATAAAATATATTTAGTTTTGCACATCACTGATCAAAGTTATAAAGTTTAAAAATAAGAATAATTGACATAATCTTAATATATTTTAGCCAGACATTTTTTAGTTATTAATATGAGTGACTTTATGATCAAGAAAGCCAGCCCGGGACAAAAGAAAGTTTTTAGTTTAAGTATGGGTCTGTTGCATTTAAGTAGATATAAGAAGTTTAAATCAAATTGTAGTAAAATAAAAAATACTTAATTGAACATAATGTAATCTTGAGGAATTAAGATAATTATTTCGTATTATTTATGTTAATGAAGTATAATTTATGTTTAGGTACAGTAAACCTCGTTTTATCTGAACTAATGTGGTGGTATACAGATCCAGATATAAATAAATCCAGATACAAAAATACAAAATAAAAATTGTGTAAATATTGTTAAAAGACACCTACACGTTACAATAGGCAATGTAGGCTTCAAAGAGGCGCGCAGACAGTTTACTGTGAAGAGAATTACAGTAAACCGTCTGCATTACAGACAGTTTACTGTGAAGAGAATTACAGTAAACCGTCTGCATTACAGACAGTTTACTGTGAAGAGAATTACAGTAAACCGTCTGCATTACAGACGGTTTACATTTGCATGAGATTATCCTACAGCCGAATCTACAGGATGCAATCCATACGTTTTGTTGGCTATTCTTATGACTAAGATGGTCTGGACAATGATAAACGTCTGAATTGGAAGGTCATATCAATAAACCAGTTTTATACCATATAAAGCAGCATTTAGTAATGTTAACTATCACACTATAAAGTATTTATTCAGCACTATTCAGTATTCTGCGTATTCATAACCGTACTATAAGCTTAAATGTCTACGTACGCAACTCAGTGGCAACTAATAGAAACAATGCAAAGCATGCAACATGACAGCTAGCAACACAAGCGTTCCATGTGGATCGCCCAAGATAAAATCCAAATACAATACAGTATGTACAGTTTGCTATGTACCGGGAACAATGCCTACACACCATGGTACTATCCAGCAACACGGCTGTAATGAGTTTATTGCCGGCGTTGCCATGAGAGAATAATGATTTACGGCAGTGTAAGCACTTTGGAAAACAAATATTTGCTGTCTATCAGATCTGTCACTTGATCCTATAAACCATAATCCGGATAATTTGGGTCTGTATAAAACGAGGTTTACCATATATGATTACTTATAAATCAGTTTACAAGTGAACATTTTATTTATGGCGTATAAATACGCCATAAATATTTCATTTAACAGACAACAGAACAATGATAAATATTTCATTGTTCAGACTCGCAACAATTCATTTAAGGAACACTGCTGTTTTCAATTGTTTATACTAATAATAAAACAACAAAATACAGGTTAGTGAAACCTCACCAACTCGACACTTTGGGGACCCAGAGGTTGTCAAATTAGGGAGCTGTAAATTTTTTCAGAATGTTGAAATTTGTTTTAATTTTTTTTTACCAATGAGTTTAGTAAATGAACGATAATAGACCTGAGTTACATCATAAATGGCTATAGTAATTGTATCTGCAAGAAATCTTGAGTATCTAAAAATTATAGTATATCTAAATGTGCTGAAAAAAATGTTTAGTTCAAGATTGTTTTTCTTAATTCGCCATCTGGCCGTTTCGTCATCTGGAGTTGCCGAAGGAATAAAATATCCATTGCAGATGAGCCTTGTTGTTGCAAATAACGCAATGTTCCTTCAATGTATCTGACACATAACCTAAAGCCTTGTGCATTCCTTAAAGTTGAAATACACATAAACTAAGACGGCTATTGACTGTCAAGTTATTCAGACTGTTGAGTTATCAAGTGTTGAGTTAGTGAGGATTTACTGAACTGCATTTTTTAATGTTATATGAAACATTCAGTAATTAATTAACCTCACTTTAGACCTAACACCAACTGGTTAATGGACTGCGTTATTTGTTCTAAAGAAGTATGCAAATGCTTTAGTGTTACAATTCAATAATACTGAACTGCTAACACAAATTTAGTCAATTTTTAATTTTGTTACATTATGAATGTTGATAATGAAAATTTTGACTTTACAGGAGCTCATTAAAGACAATGACGCCTTTGTTTTCTAAGTCAGACTCTCTTGCCCCAAGACAAGAGGTGAAGAAGTCCACCCGTGTGCCTGTAAAGCCGTGGCAGTCGTCAGTCAGTGATGATGATGTGGAGATCATTGAAGAGAGAAGCGCACCATGTGTGAACTCTTTGGAGAAAAAGCTCTCCCAAAACAAATTAGTTAGCCCTGAATGGATTCTGGAAATGTGAGTAAAAGAGCAGTTTAAATCCATATTTATAATTTGTGAAGCTGTTTCTTGTTAACATAACTCCTCCCGCATATTTTGATCATTTTTTAATAATTAGGGTGTACACAAATTTTTGTCGTAACTTGATATTTTTTTCTCAAAAATAATTAAATTGAACATAGAATAGTTCAAACTTTCTGTTTGGTACCTTTAAACATCAATATCAGTATAAAACCTCAGGTAGTGGTGAAATATCACCATCAGGTACTTGTCGTGTACGACTAACCTAGTAATGAATTTCTCCACCATGGCACTAAAAAGCATTAAAATATTACTGCAATAATACAAACTGTAAAGCTATGTTGAATTTTTATAATGAAAAATATAAATATTATCTGATGATTAGAAACAATTATCAGTTATTTTTTCATTCACAGGCAAAAGAAGTATATCGAAAGAGAGAGAGAAGCTAAAAGGCAAGTAGAAGAAGCGAAACTAAAAAAAGAACTTTATGCACAACACAATCAATCAAAACGCTTTGAAGCCTTAAATGAAAGGATTCGAAAACATTTACAAATAACTGATGTAGTTTTGGATGATGTTCAAGAAGTAACCAAACTTCCTGAACTTACACCAGAGTTCACTGTGAGTTTTGCTTCTATCTTAACACTAATAATGATAAAATATTTAAAGCCAACATCATCTTTGTAATTATCAGCTATCTCTTAGTTGTAAAATGAATTTCATCCATAACTTAGTGTACTGGATTTCAACTGTACTGCTGACAAGTGAAGGCTAGCCTTCACCTGGATGTGACTGCTGCAATTATTTTATTATAATGCATAGCGGTAACGTAGCGACACAAACTTGGTGGCACAGGAAACGTAAAACTTGGTTGCCAGATGTCAATTGTTCTATATCTGAGCCGTTTTGGTATTGGAATGGAGTGATGACATCATAGTATTTTTTCTGTCTTGGCTCCATAATTGATGTTTGACATCAAAGAATTAAGTATTTGTTCTCACAATATTTATTCATGTATATTATTATGCTTGGTGTGTTGTTTTAAGTATGGAAATTTATGTACTTTGGTTCATTTTTGTCAAATATTAGTAATTTTATGTGATAACTGTATTATTATTTTTAGATTTACTCAAACAAACAAAAATGGAATTTTAATACCCCTTGTGCAACCCCTAAAAATAGCCTGCCACTGAGGGAAAAAAGACTTGCCACTAATAGGGTTATTATACGAGGTGTGGCTAGAAAAAAACCGGACTAGTACTGGTGAAACAATAAAACGAATGCAATAAGGCTGAAAGTCGCGTGGCCTGTCACGTGACTCTCGCTCCGCCTACTGCTCGAGTTTCATCTGCCTCCTGCACTCAGTCTGCCCGTGGCGTCTGTTTTAAGTAGTTGACGTTTTGTCTGTGCGTCGGAAAATGTTGAGTGTACAGAAAGAACAGCGTATTAACATCAAATTTTGTTTCAAACTAGGAAAATCTGCAAGTGAAATGTTTGTAATGTTACAACAAGTGTACGGCGATGATTGTTTATTGCGAACACAAGTGTTTGAGTGGTTTAAACAATTTAAAAATGGCCATGAAGACACCAGTGATGACACTCGCACTGGCAGACCATTGTCAGCAAAAACTGATGCAAACATTGAAAAAATCGGTAAACTTGTTCGACAAGATCACAGTTTAACAATCAGAGCAGTGTCTGAGTTAACAGAAGTTGACAAGGAAAATGTTAGGCAGATTCTTCATGAAAGTTTCAACATGAACAAAGTGTGTTCAAAAATGGTTCCAAAGTGTCTCACAATTGAACAGAAGGAACGCCAAAGAATGATTTGTTCTGACATCCTGGAAAACATTGAAAGTGATTCCACCTTCTTACAAAATGTTATTACTTGCGATGAATCGTGGTTTTTTACTTACGATCCCGAAACTAAACGCCAATCGATGCATTGGAAAACTCCTGGTTCTCCACGACAAAAAAAAGCACGAATGTCAAAATCGAAATTCAAGGCAATGATGATTGTTTTTTTTTGACATCAAAGGGATTGTGCACATTGATTGGGTACCAGAGGGACAAACAGTGAATCAGCATTACTATATTAGCGTCCTGGCTACCCTACGTGAGCGAGTACGGAGAAAATGGAACGATTTGTGGAGAAAAAAGTCATGGATCCTTCACCAAGACAATGCCCCAGCTCACAGTGCGTTGTCAGTGAAGACGTTTTTGGCAAAACACAACATTCCCATCTTAGATCATCCACCCTACTCACCTGATTTGACCCCCTGTGACTTTTTTCTTTTCCCTAAAGTCAAGTCAGCTTTGAAAGGAACTAGATTTGAGACTGTTGAAGCAGTAAAAGAAAAAGCGACGGAAGTAATGTATGGACTTACCGAAAATGATCTGCAGCATTGCTATGAACAGTGGAAAATTCGTATGGAGCGGTGTAGAGACCGAGGAGGAGAGTACATTGAAGGAGATAACATGAAATTGTAAATAAATGTTTTTTCCAGCATCAGTCCGGTTTTTTTCTAGCCGCACCTCGTATATACTAGCTAAACCGGGCCAAGCTTTGCTGCTACTTTTTTGTTTAGGATTGTTTGTATCCACACAGTGTTCATTATTCTCTCAGTGACTTTAGATGTAAAAATCAGAATAAAATTTCATAATTAATACTGTTAGCTTTTAAACTATGCCATAAAAGGTAACAAATATATCAATATCAAAAGAGAGTGGAGACCTGGACAGTTGAATATTAAATTCAGTTCTTCAGTACTAAATTTAGCAAAAATAAGTTGAATATCAAAGGGGCAGTAATATGGAGAAAGTTCCTGTGGGTATCATCCATATTTATATAGGAAAACGAAAATACCAATCAACATTAGCCATATCAAATATGTTAATAATCTAGAAATAATTTTACTAACATGAATATTAAATTGTAAGAACAGAGTATTAATTTTATTGTTTCCCATTATACACCCTCACTTGGTGTATTGTTTAGTTTTAGTTGTCTCGACAATAACATTTCTTATTTAATGAAAAAAGGTAATAATAAATATAATTTTATATGATAAACAAAAGAAATGTTTTATCAGCAGAATTTGTTCTTTTTCAGAAAAAAATCAATGATGCTCTAAAACCAAATCCTCCTACTGAAGTGCTGGTAGAAGGGTTTGGTCAGCTCATCAGGAGGCTAGACATCAAAACACTTCACCACCTCAACTGGCTCAATGATGAGGTAATGTAGTACTGTACTGTACTGTACTGTACTGTACTGTACTGTACTGTACTGTACTGTACTGTACTGTACTGTACTGTACTGTACTGTACTGTACTGTAATGTAATGTACTGTACTGTACTGTACTGTACTGTACTGTACTGTACTGTACTGTAATGTACTGTACTGTAATGTACTGTACTGTACTGTACTGTACTGTAATGTACTGTACTGTAATGTACTGTACTGTACTGTACTGTACTGTAATGTACTGTACTGTACTGTACTGTACTGTACTGTAATGTACTGTACTGTAATGTACTGTAATGTACTGTTCTGTAATGTACTGTACTGTACTGTAATGTACTGTACTGTACTGTAATGTACTGTAATGTACTGTACTGTACTGTACTGTAATGTACTGTACTGTACTGTAATGTACTGTACTGTACTGTACTGTAATGTACTGTACTGTAATGTACTGTACTGTACTGTACTGTAATGTACTGTACTGTAATGTACTGTAATGTAATGTACTGTACTGTAATGTACTGTACTGTACTGTACTGTACTGAGTAGTAATTAGTTTCTCACAACTAAATGTCAGAAATAGCATAATTATATTATGAACAAGTCGTAGAGGACAAATAGGCCTACCTGTTGGGAGGGTGAACCAAAAAGAACATATCATTTTGTATTTTCAGAACAGAATAGTTGAATTATTCTATCTTATTAGAATTAATTGTTCTAATAAAAACTGGTAACTTACAAAATGTTACATTTTAAATTGCTGTAGATTTGAACAAGAAACAGAAAAAGGTTTCATTGATAAGGTGTTGTTTTTTTATTTTGTTGCTTAGGTGGGAGAAGAAGAAGCCAGGGATTATCTTTTCTTGAGATTTGCAGGTTTCTAGATTCTGTAATCCACTTATGGGCAATTTTCATTCTTCGAGTTTATAGCTGTTGCAGTTTGCAGGGAAAGATCCCATTACTTTGACAGTGAAACAGTCATCAAAATCCTGATTGTAGCTTGTTTTATTGGACAATTTTTATTGATTTGCAATCTGCCGTTGTCTAAATGTACATTTGCTGAGAGTTTCAGTGGTCAGGTCTGTACATTGAGATGACGGAAATGGCTCGTGAGCTGATATATATCAATCAGGATTCTTATAATGTCCAATCCAGAAAAATCAGCTGATTCACTGACAGTTCTTTTGCAGAAAAATGGATAATTGTACAAATGCATGCTCATAAATATACATGTATTTTATGTAATTGTGTCTGTATGCCTGTGAGCATATGTGTTCACCAAGTTTTAATTTTTTTTTTTTTTGTGATTTCAGGTTATCAATTTTTATATGAACCTCATCATTGAAAGAGGAAAAGAGGGAAAATATCCAAAAGTCTATTCCTTTAACACTTTCTTTTATCCAAAACTTGTTTCCCAAGGCTACAATTCTCTCAGAAGATGGACAAAAAAGGTAACACATTTTGATCATTGGCATTTTTCCTGTACAAAAAAAAAAAAATCCCCTTTAGAGAATAGACTGCCTTATTATAATTTTTCAACATGACTACAAACCTACTACTTGTATCTAAAATTGGGTAAGGAACCAAGGAAGTCATCTTCATGTCCTTAGACAATTTTTTATTCAGGCTGCCTTAAAAGAACGTTAACTACCAAAAACTGCATTGAAGTACATTTTAATAATTTGTTCTCCGGGGAAATGTGGGGTTGTTTTTATATGTTCTCATTTTTATTGATTGTATATTAATTTTTACTGTCATAGATTGCATTTTTGATGTCATATTATTATTGCAATGTTAAGTTTTAATATCCAATTATTTACATGCCTTCATGCACTATACATATTTATATTAAAAATAAATAGAAAAATACAGCCAATGATGAAGTTATGTAAATGAACGCTCTACTATTTGGTAGCCACCTGGAAATAACTTCAGCATGTGGCTAGGCCTGAATGTGCTTCTAACCCCCCAAAACTGTGGTGTAAATTACATTCACTTACTCAGATTGTAATAGATTACAGATTATCCAATTTTTTGTCTGAAACAACGTAATTTGCATATAAGAACGTTAATGAACATTTTACTCCGGTAGCCATTAATCGTAGATGCAGTCACCGTCATTTTTTTATAAGTAAATTTTTTGAAAAGCTTAATGTGACCTAATCATATGTAAGAACTATAGTGTTCCTTTTCCCTAGTTAGTTGATAGCCACTTTACTTTCAACAACATTAGTTTCAATTTCTACTGTATTGTAGTGCCTCCAATGACAATTGTAAACGATATTGGCTTGTACTTTTACTTATAAAAGTCTTTTTAAATAGTTCTTGATGTTATATTATGTAAACATACAAGAGTACGTACATGCTGTCAAACAACATATATTTTGAACTACAGTTATTTAAACAAAGTGCTAGGTCTGTGTTGAGTGATATCCTTGATTATATACGCACCTAGATGAGCAACGAGATACGGCTTTGCGTGATCAGACTGCGCTAGCGGTCTCTAGCGGAACGTGTTGGGACTATAGCAGAATTGGTCTATGCGCAGTACTGCTTCGAGTAGACAACAGCTGAAATTGGCTGTACTCGGGATCATTACCGACCGCGCTGGCGTTGTGCCTGTCGTAATGTATGTGGAATATGATGGACTGTTTGAAGTCAAGGAAAAGTAATGGTTGACTTACGTCACGCGATGTAATCGTTTTTATTTATCACGCTTCATCCGTGATATTTGATTACTTGTTACAATAAAATACACATGAATAGACAAGTATTATGAATAGTAACATATATATCATAGATATAAAATTGGTTTTGAAATTTACCTATTTTATACAGTGTAGTATTTTAACTGTAAACATTTTTATTTTAAAATAGGTGCAATATTTATAGAGTCTGTTTGGTTACTGCCAAAAACATACGATATATTCACTGTGAAATGATCAAAGTTTTATGTAACTTAAATAAACAAAGCAAAGCTAAATAATTCAGCAAATAATACTTAGAATTGTATTATAATGTAAAAAGAATTTCCTCGATTTTATATTTACAGACCTGAACATTAAATCATTTAATTAATTACTACAAATCATCCTTCTAAGATACATTGGTGAAATAATCTCAGTACTGTATTAATAAATTACTAACTTTTTGGCCCCTTGCCTTGACAGTGAACGTCAATATACCCACGTAAGCGAGCGCATAACAAAAATATGGACGTTTATAACACTCAGAATCCTATAAAAGGCAATAATTGATTTAGAATACTCTTCGTTTCCATCTTTGTTTTCATGGAATATGGCCGTAAATTATAATACCCCTACCCCTGAGTTCCAATTTATTGCTCGGTATGAAAGTAATTATCGATTCTAATTAGTTGGTCTAACACACAAAACAAAAACAATATAATTGACTTACTTGTTTACATATAAGTAATTTATTTACATTTCCATAGTGTGACGAAAAAATGGAAATTCATTTGTTGCTTTCAAATGTAAACATTACGTCGTAGAAATTATTATTTATTTGTAAGGATAGTATATTTTGACAATCTGATCACGTGATGTAAGATAAGGAAAGTCGACGCCCTGGTAATTTGTTATTTCCGTCCCAGGATAGGAAGTTTTTGATTAGCCTCGGTATTTTTGTATCATATTGTTTTGACTCTTTATGTATTCTAGTTAATTTTCTGTGAATAATGTAAAAACACTGCGTTACAATTACGTTTGTAACAATCGGTAAATCATAATTTTTCTGCTTTATATGTTTTTTATTTAATCAAAAGTTCTTTGTTTTGTGAAAAAATCACTGTATTGTAATAACATTCATACATTTGTTATTTAGCATTATATTTCTTAAAACATTTATTTGTACCATCATATATTAAGTCAAATTTTTTGTGTAGGCCTAATGTGTGGTGTATTTACTAATAATATGTGTGCGATTCGCGCTAGTTGTAAGCATCAATTCGATATTTTTTAATATATTTTAATTTTAACCAAATTATAAATGGTTCATTTAATTGATCTTCTTCTTGTTAGGTTAACATTATTCTTTCTAGTTAATTTTGTAATTTATGTTTACAGTATCATTAGAATTTGACCCCGTACACATAGTGTGTGGAAAAAGTATTGTCTCCCTATTTTTCTTTCATTTATTTGTAATATATCTACTACGGGTTTCTTTGGTTTTCAAGCAAACATTAAAAACTTAGGACAATACTGTTAAGTTGTAATAGTAGTTTTAAAAAATGTCGATAGTTTCACATATCAATGCCTACCATACTTAAATTTTCCGCCCAATTCATTTTAAGGATGACCAGTTAAATTCACATTATTACCTAAAACCCCTAAAAATGTTTATGCCCTTACGTATTTTTTGTAAAATTAAACTTTTATGTTAATTAAATTTGGAACAAAAATTATATTTTCCATTTTTTAACTAATAAATGTATTGTTTACTTTCACAATTGTATAGTGTTTAAACCAAGACACAGTGTGTAAGACTTTTTCGATGGAAATGTTACGAAGTCACAGGCAATAAGCAATGAGATAAATTATTTACTGACTAATAAAATACATATATTACTAGCCTTATGTTTTTTGTAACTACTTTCTTCACATACCTTCACCATAATATAATCAAAGCTACAATCTTGTTCGTATATTTCATAATCTCTTATAAAATTAGTAGTCTTCATTACAACGTACATTTACAAACTACTTATTTATACCATGTTATGACAACGATTTTATCCAGTACACATAACAATTACCTTTGAACACAGCTGACTTTTTAGTACTACTAACAAACATTTCAGCTTACTTTTATTTACTAGTTTTTATATTTTTGTGCACTTTTTAAAGTGAAATAAATGTTAGTGATAAACCTGTTTAGTGATAAAAAAGGTAATTTTTTACGAATTTTGTGATGATTTATTAAAATTTGCTGTCTTAGAGGTTTAGAAGGTTAAGTTTAAAATCTATCATTTTAAATTGAACCTTATTGGAGTTAAGGCAAATTAAATTACTAAACAAGTAATTTATATTCATTCGAAATACATAATGGGTGCACAAATTGCACATACTGAGGCCCTTAGATATTTAATTTAATGTGACAAATAATTAGGTTTACAAAGTGGAGAAAAATAAATTTTAATATGCAATCATCAAGAATAAGATGATTTGCACATTACTTATACAAAGTCTAGAAACTGACTTTATTACTTAAATTTATAATAATTATCAGTGTCAACTTTACACTTCGGTTGACGACAAGGAGTTTGAGAGGAAATGTATAATGTGACATGCGTGGCAAGGGGCTTTGATACTAAAACCACGAAAACTACTGACGACGTAACAATTAATTTGATTTACTGAAATACGAATGTCTACTGAAGGAACACGGCGCGCGACCGTGCAGCCATCTAGGGGCGACGCATAGTACTTCTCAGGAGTGCAGCCAACCAGAGCTCCTAGCGGCGCGTTAATATACTACGTCGGCATTCCATATGGTTTTCAATCACACAAAAATGCATTGGGTTGCTCATCTAGGTGCGTATATAATCAAGGGTGATATACAGGGTGTCTTAAAAGTCCCCCCCCCCCTATTAACTTTCTTATGAATACAGATAAAGTGATTTACTTCTGGGAATGTTTATATGACCAACTAAGGAGTTTTTTTATGTTTTTTATGCAAATTTTTTACACCCCCTCTCAAAAGGGGGTAGTTTGGGGGTAAGTCAAAATTTTTAAATAGAAACCCCTATCAAATGACACATCATTTTAAAGGTAATATTAAAAGAAGAAGAATGGTGGAAATTAGAGGTCTCTAACATTAGTCTATCAAATTTGGTGGCAGTTTAAAGTTGGAATTATTTCATAAAACCCCCGCAGCTTATGTTACATTTAAAATTGTTGTAAGGCAGACAAAACATTCATCCACCAGTTAGTTTTGAAAACTGATGACACCTAATCGTAAAACAAGTTATTACAAGAATCAACAAACACCAAAAACCACAAATAACATAGCATTTATTTGGTTTTGGTTTGTCTGACCAAAGTCCAGTAGGGCAACCTGGGAATACCAGTGGCTCCTTCCTTATCTCTTATTAGGTTACCAGTTAATATGTGCAACACTTTCAGTTCAGTTACTGTGTTAAATTTCTTTTTATTCGTATTTAATAAAAATGGCTCGGTCAAATGAAGATAAAGTAGAGATGATATTGTTCTATGGGGAAGCTAGGAGAAATGTTCATGAAGCAGTTCGTTTATTTAATGCTGCCTATCCGGATAGACCAGTTGACAGGGCATACATTAGACGTTTAGTAAACAAATTCTCAACAAACTTTAGTGTCAAAGATGCACCACGATCAGGGCGCCCTGCCATTGCGACAGAAGAGATCCAAATTCAAGTTTTAGCAAATTATGCTGCAAACCCACATGAATCTCTGCGGTCCACTGCCCTTGATGTTGGAATTTCAAAAGATACTGTTCACAAAGTGTTAAAGCGTCACAAGTTCCACCCGTACAAAGTACAGTTAAATCAAGAATTAAATGAAGACGACCCTGACCGAAGACTTCAGTTTTGTGAGCAAATGTTGCAGAAGATTGAGGAGAATAATAATTTAATATCACAGATATGTTTTAGTGATGTAGCATCATTCTCTTTGCATGGGACAGTCAATCGGCACAACTGCCGTTATTGGGCAAACAGTAACCCCTACTGGATGGTTGAAGCCCATACGCAACAGCCACAAAAATTAAATGTATGGGCTGGAATTTTGGGAAACTGTTATTGGGCCATTCTTTATTGATGGTAATTTAACTGGCGTTAAATACTTGGACATGTTACGGAACGGCATTGTCCCAGCAATAAATGAGGTAGTACAAGGTACTTATGAGCCTGTATTTCAGCAAGATGGTGCTCCTCCACATTACAATATGCTTGTCCGGACATTCCTAGACCAAACGTTTCCCGATAGATGGATAGGTCGACGTGGCACTTTGGTAGAGTGGCCGGCACGTTCACCTGACCTTTCACCTCTGGATTTTTTCTTTTCGGGTTTCCTCAAAAGTAAAGTTTACGACACAAAGCCCGCAAACCTCGATGAATTAAGGACAAGAATCGAAGAGGCCTGCCACCTTATCACGCCTGAAATCTTACAAAATGTGAGACGTGGTTTTCAATCCAGGCTTTTTTACTGTCAAGAAGTTCATGGCAGCCATTTCGAGCATCTCATCTGAGTGAAATTGAGGTGAGAGTTCAGCATTTTGACCATTTTTCCCGTTCTAAAATTACTTAGGGGGTTTTATGAAATAATTCCAACTTTAAACTGCCACCAAATTTGATAGACTAATGTTAGAGACCTCTAATTTCCACCATTCTTCTTCTTTTAATATTACCTTTAAAATGATGTGTCATTTGATAGGGGTTTCTATTTAAAAATTTTGACTTACCCCCAAACTACCCCCTTTTGAGAGGGGGTGTAAAAAATTTGCATACATAAAAAAACTCCTTAGTTGGTCATATAAACATTCCCAGAAGTAAATCACTTTATCTGTATTCATAAGAAAGTTAGTAGGGGGGGTGGGACTTTTAAGACACCCTGTATTGCAGTGTCATATGATTTTGCAATGGTTACTTATGGTAGTGACTAATGGTTAATTGTTTGGATATAACTTCCAAGTAAATTGAAAAATAAAGGCATGTAAGAAACAAGTTAAATGTAAAAGAATTTTTTTTATATGTTACAACTAGGCCAATGGACTGCCGGAACCGTCCTAACAGAAACAAACTTGTCTTCGGGACAGTGACCGGTAAAATGAGCTGTGGCTAATTAAATCATAGCCATCCTTGCTGAGCTGATAATAATGATATAGAACTAATTTCAACCAATTCAAACCAATTTCAATTAACTAAATAATGTGGCCAAGGCAGAAGAGTTTAGTTTTCTGTCAACTGTACACATCTGAAGGATGTGTCGGAGCTCCGATCTACATCCCAGCTAAATTATATTACATTTAAATAGTTTCAATTGTAATATCTCTAAACCCCTTCGTTCACCCCCTTTTAAATAATGTTTAATGAATCATAATAATTTCTTAAACTAGGACTTATCGATGTGGTTCGATGTCGTCTCCTCGGTCACTGCACTGCGTCGACGTCCTCCCTAACTTATCGATGTGGTTCGATGTCGTCTCCTCGGTCACTGCACTGCGTCGACGTCCTCCCTAACTTATCGATGTGGTTCGATGTCGTCTCCTCGGTCACTGCACTGCGTCAACGTCCTCCTTAACTTATCGATGTGGTTCGATGTTGTCTCTTCGGTCACTGCACTGCGTCAACGTCCTCCCAAACTTATCGATGTGGTTCGATGTCGTCTCCTCGGTCACTGCACTGCGTCAACGTCCTCCTTAACTTATCGATGTGGTTCGATGTCGTCTCTTCGGTCACTGCACTGCGTCAACGTCCTCCCAAACTTATCGATGTGGTTCGATGTCGTCTCCTCGGTTACTGCACTGTGTCGACGTCCTCCCTAACCGCCGGCCACTAATCTCTCCTCGTCCACATGCAACCTCCTGTAGAGGATAAGGCCTGCCGCGTATGCGCACTCCCTCGGCCCATCAGCTGTTTGCATGATGTAATCGTCACATATGTCATAATTTTCTTGAACCAAACTCCAAGATGTCACTTTTTGCCATATTTTCTTACATATAAATGCAAAGTCTATTGTTAAAACACTTTTTAGCATCGTATACATCTAGTTGTTAATTTTCTAATGATTGTGTTCAGTTTAGCAAACATCAATATTTCCTAATGTATGTACAGGTGGACATATTTGACCATGAACTACTGCTGGTGCCCATTCACTTGGGAATGCACTGGTGTATGGCAGCTATTGACTTCAGGGATTGTTCAGTACGCTACTTCGACAGTATGGGATCTGAAAACAACAGGTGCCTCAATGTAAGTTGCCTGAATATTGTTCACTATGGAATATTGTAATGATACTTAACCCTTTTACCGCCGGCGCCCGTAGCGTTGGGACGTGTGAGAACCGCCAAGGTATTTTTTGAGAAAACGTGAGCTTTTACTAGAACTATTGTAGAATTTTTATTTTTAGAGGTATCAGAATGATTTTTTTTTTTTTTTGTTTTTCTTGTCATTATATGGGCTTGTTGGCAATGACTTAACATATTATATTTTGTTATTTCTATAATAATTTTTTTTCAAAAAAAGAGTTCAAAATAAAAATAAAAAAATTCCACTTTGAACCTATATAAGTGGTTGACAAAAAATCCTAGATACATTTGTGTTTGTTTATCTGATTATACATATATTTGTTAGTCTAAGGTGAAAAATTCATGGACTCACCATAATTAGAAGGGTAGGTATAGTAAATCTTCTTTTTGTCGACCAATTCTCTAATTTGGCTGCTTTTTCCATAACAACTTGTTCACAGTTCATGGCACAATAGTTGCACAAAAACTAGGTTGAAAATCTTCCAAATTGATATATACACAACATATTTAATGAAAAATAAGCTTACTATCTAAGTTTGGTATAAAAAATCAAAACTATTTACAACATTTTCAAAAAAAAAAGAAATATGTTCTAACACTTGTGGTCACCAAAGCAGGCTGGGTGTATACCCCTTTGGCATTTTTTGCAATAAAATCTGGCCTTTTTTCTTTTTCCACCTTGATTAGTGCTCTGTTTACTGCAAACACTGCAGTTTCTCTCCATACGACCTGGTAAATGCTCCATACCAAATTGTGCCTTATTGTCTCCACCTCCCATCAAGGGAACTGGTCGGTTTCTCTCAGCTAACCACTCATTTCCCAAGTCTTCAATTATTGAAATCATATATTCTAATCGTGACATTGGC
>JAQJVL010006787.1:0-27197 GCA_035578905.1 Stictocephala bisonia | reverse complement strand
TGTGAGTAAAGGGGAGGGGGTGCGTCTTCAAAACAGTGACCTTGCTTGTCGGTGACAATTGGGGGATGAGGAAAACAATCGGTCTTTGACCTGAGTTTTAGATACTTTCTCCCCAGTCCACATTCCTCGGACCAAATGGCACCTTTTATCACATTTGAAAAACTAACTGAGTTACTTTTACCGTTAGCCAAATTTTCAACTAGTTAAAGTTAGAAGTTAAACATTACCAAAACTAACGAATAAGTTAAAAAGTTAATATAAAAAGTAACAATTAAATTTAATCGTTAATTATTTTTAATCGTTAATCCCAAGTATGATACTTACCACTTAACAGACTCATAAGCGATCACCCCAATCGCCAGAATGATTCCAGTTAAAACGTCATCCAAAGTATTCCAATGAATGAAATGTATTCCAAATAATGAAATGTAAATAATCAACAATCCCTATAAAACGGGAGCTACCATTTTTAAACCTGCTGTTGACAGTCCAAAGCCCTCATGAGTAAATGGTGATGGAAAATGGTTGATGAAACTTAAAAAAATACAGCAAATGGGAGTTTTAACAACGGCAGTCAGACGTGCCGTGCCGTGCCGCTGGAGCTTGAAGCGGAGACGTGGTAATGTCACAAGTTTTTGATGCCACGCAGGCGTTTGAAGGTGTCGTTAAAGGCTTACTGCACCACCTGATGCTATCTAATAAACATCATTTAAAAATCGCTGATCAACATTGATGGATGGAAACTGTTTTATTTGGTTTGCATGAATCAAGCTGATACCAAGAGTACCAAATTATACTGAGTTCCAATTATCACAGCTGAATAAAAATTAATCCACAAAAATTACAAAAACTTACAAATAATAAGATTAAAATTTTGAAACTTCAAGGTAACTTTGAAAACTATTGACAAAGATTTGGTTAAAGTTTCATTTACATCAAACGTCAATTCAATTTTGTATGATTTTTTCAAGTTAATAGTTCTTAGAAACTGTAAAAAAACCAGTTCTTTTTATAAACAATCACTAATAAAAAATTGTTAACGAGTTATGAACATTATTTGACAGACATGGTTCAATGCACAACTAAATTCTCTTTAGTAAAAAAAATCATGTAATTACGTTATTTGTCTAAGTAAGGTGTCTTTGTTTACATACTTTTGAAATGGAGAGTAATTAAATACGTAGTTTACTATTACAGAATCATATTGAAAATATAATGTAAGATCTAATCACAGAAACACATGATGGGATGTATATATCTGCATACTTCAAGAAGGGGGAGAGAAGATAAATGTGACAAACTGCTGGCAACCAACAGCAAGTTGATTATTCAAAAGACAGCCTGCTAAAAATTGGGTCGTATTATGTTTTGTTTATTATTATCATCATCATCATCATCATTATTATTATTATTATTATAGGTACAAAACTAAGTTATCCTGAATAGAAATAGTAAAAGATGACATCTTAATTTTTTTGAATATATATTTATTTTGGTTTATTGACAGCTACAATTTATTAATTTTAAAAGAAAAGCAGAAATATAAACTTGGAACAAGATCCATTAAGTCATGTTATTTATTTATTAATAGAAATAATAAAGTGAAATTCTGTAACAAAGCTAAGCCATTTAAGACCTATCTCTCTGATTCTATTTATGCTAGCTAATCCACACTTAAAAGAGCGCAGGCGGCACTCTATACAGAAGATCCTCTATATAAGTGATCCATTGTTTGTGTAAAGTCCCCGTAATCACATGCCGAATCTAGTGTCAATTCCCATTTATATTTCTAGTAGTTGTTACATCTGGTCATGCCAATTTGAAGTTAACTTTATAAAAGAAAACATTAACATTGTTTTTATATAAATTATTCTGACATACTTCAAATTTACGTAAAATAGCAATAGTAAACTTAAACATTCTTAATGCTTACTTATCACAAAGATATCGAAGAGATTTGAATTTCCTCACTCCTTTCCCATAATGACCCACACTTAACGTGGTTGGCTCTGTTTCTGTAATCTTGGAGTTGGGTGGAGTAGCAGCTTCCGACTTAAGTAGGAAAACATTGGCATTTTCAATTGAGTCATATCGAGCTGCAGCCACTTTAGTCAACAATTTCAGATTAGCTGTCGGAGAGATTGGGGAGTTTATCTTGTTATTAATGTCTCCTAACACTTTCCGTTTTACTGGTGACGCTTGAGATAAGCAGTATGTGGTTTCCATTTTCTGAAACATACATGTATTTGATTGAACACACTTAGAAAACGTTGCAGTATATAAGATAAACTAGCTAAATTTCTTAGTTTTAAAACTCAAGAATCAATCATTATTTAAGAATAGGAGATACAAATACTGTATACAGAAGAAGGTACAGTATCATTAGAATCCCTATTTTATTTGACGATTCAGAATAAAATATTGAATATCTAGGCCTACAAACAATTAATTAACTAATACATACATATATAATTATGAACAGTTCAATTTTTATAATATTGAAGTTGTATTTATATAATCAATTAATTACTTTTTACCTTCATGAAAATTGCAAGTCTGTTCTGACAACAAAAGGGATGCCACAAACATTAACCCTTTTACCGCTGAGGGCCTATATATAGGTCCTAGAAAGTTGACGCTCAACTGCTGTGAGCCTATATATATATATATAGTCCCTCTACAATTTTATTGTTTACATAATGGATTTTCAATATATTGGGATGAAATCTTTGTAGTTAGTTATATTCAGAACAATATTTACAACATTTTGATTTATTGAATTTAGTTTGCATATGTCCAATACTTTCACAATATTTACGTGGCAGTGGCCAGCTGCTATTGACAATTATTTATTGTTATAATTGACATGTTTTTAATTTTTATCAATTAGCTATTATTTTTGTTTTATATGAATTTATAATCTGTTACTTTATTTGTCTGATGTTTTAGTAAAACATTTAAGGTTGGAATTTTATTTAGTTTTGGCCCAGTTTAGAGCATTTCAATATTATTTCAATTTTTTAATAAACCTTTTAAAATGTTTTTGTATAGCTTAGATATAAGTTTACATATCAGGTGTTCAAAAAGGTTGGAACTCCCTTAATATTTTACTATATATTATTAATAAACACAGAACAATGAAACTCTAGGATTACGTCCTCACTGTGGTTACTGACTTTTAGGCCATCTTAACTTTCCTTTTTCGCTTTGGGGGGACGTCCTGTGGATGAGTATAAAAAATCTGAAATGTAAGCATAGGCTGAATTATACCTCATTTTAAAGGTAATTGTTAGAGGAACACATTGCCGCAACTCCGACTGAAAAAGGACTATTTATTTGAAAATAACAGCTTCTAAAAGTTTTGCCTCATTGGAACTTTGAGAGGCTGCTATTATTTTTTTTTTTTTTTTACTTTTAAATCTAAATGTCCTAAAATTAAAAGTAAATGTATTTTTAGGCCTCTTTCTACATATAGAAATAGTAAAAATGCCTAGACTAGAATTATTAGAAAAAAGACTAAATGTTCCACACTTGTTTCGATTTCACAAAATGTTTAACATTTGTGCACCAAAAAGAGAACTGTATATGAGAAAGAGAAGATGAATCAATGATCCTATGGCAAGGGTGCCTCGTATTTAGGCAATATATAAAAAGTAAAAATTACAAATATGGCATCAAAGTTTATCTCCTTCGTGAGCCTAATGGACTTACAATGAAGTGGAGTATATATTCTGGAGCTTTGGATGAGTTAAATGGTGTGGGAAACACTGAAAAAGTAGTAATGCATTTACTAAGAGAACGTCTGAACGTATGCCATTCAGTTTATGCTGATGTTTTTTTACAACAGAGTCAATTTGACTGAAGAGTTGTTACAACTAAAATTATACATAACACGACAGGGACTCCGTTTGTTGATAGGCAACAAAATCTAGTAGAAATTGTTCAAGCTAAACTCAAAAGAGGTGAAACATTTGAAATATCATGAAGGAATTGAAGTTGGAAAATGGAAGGATGAAAGAAACGTTCTCTGTATTTCTAGACAGTTTGAAAACGAGATCAACAAACAAGGAGTAGAAAAACAAAAGCCCCTTCCAATAATAGAATACAACAAATATATTAGTTGTATATAGGTGGCCCAGATGCTTAGTTATTATCTGTGTGAATGGAAAACTATATACTGGAATAAAAAGGTATTTGTGCAATTACAAAAGGTAGTTTTGAATACTTTTTTACGGTTTAGTCAAAACAACATTGAAGAAAAAGGCATTGTTGACATTTATACTTGACATAATAAGGAATTTTTTTAACACCTCAGACAATCTCAACCATCCATTGCTCCATATTATGCCAAATATTTCTGAGTACCAACCAACAGAAATAATTTTATTAACTGTATACTTTGCTCACATTCAAAGTATTTTGACATGTGGAATTATTCTCTGGGGATCTAGTGATAATTGTATAAAACTTTTTATACTTCAAAAAAGGGCCATTAGACTAATAATCAATTTACCTGCATTAACATCTTGTGAACTTTGGTTTGTACAACTTCAAATTCTAACGTTTTACTCTATTTATTCCATTTCCTCAGTTTCGTTCATGGAAATTTCTATTTCTTAATATCAATGCTGACTTTCATGCTTATAATACAAGACATAAAGGTTGTTTTTAAGAGTTCAACAGTTTCAGTATAGTACTCGTAGCTCACAGAAAAACTGGTTATATATTTCTACTAAACTGTATAATCCACATAGAATTAAATCACTGCCCACTCTAAATTTAAAGAAAAAATAAAGGATGTTCTACTGGATGAATGTCTATTTAAAATTGATAATTTTTTAACTGTAAATTGGGAAAGCCATAACTAGAACTGTAAATTGGGAAAGCCACAACTAGTTTTAGAATTATGACCTAGATTATATGTTAACATTATTACTATGATTTTATATGTATGAATTTATCTTTAATTGTTTTTCATCTAATTTTATTGCTCTAGCCATTTTGTATATTGAATTTTATTTTATGTCTATTTTGATTTTTTTGTATATTGTACTTGTTTTTTTTTAATTTATTTTTGTACAAAGTTTTGTTAAATTTAATGTAAAAATCTTGACTGTTGTCCATGCACTGTTATTTGTTTTATGACATACAAATCTTGAATCTTGAACAAAGCTCCCAATTGGAAATAAAAAAAGGCTAAGAAAACGTTGTATAATATGTTATTGTAAATGTATTCACAAAGACACAAAATATCAATGTGGAGCGTGCTACAATAAACCCATCCTATGTGTGGGTGATTGTTTTATAAAACACCACAAGTAAAAGTGTCAATGTATATAGTGTAAATATTAATGTAGTGTGCATAGTATATAAATAGATTTTGTAAAGAATGAAGAACTATGGATACAAGGTAAGTAATCAATACGAACAATACATTGTTTCTTATAGCTTTTATTATAAATCGTGTTAGTTTTGCACTTCGTTGGTAGCTACATGGCGTCATCAACTCAACCAGATGTTATAGGCCTATGCTGATAACTCCAAGCGGCGTCATACATTACTTTTTATATTATATTGATAATTTTAGAATAAAACTTTTCCTCAACATGGACTTGTCATACATTATTTTTTACATTATATTGCTAATTTTAGCATAAAACTTTTCCTGAACATGGACTTAATAAATTATGAGGCAATATAATATGTAAAATAAAACATTTCAGCATTTACTATTAGATGAATTTCCATGTCAGCATTCGATGTGTTAGGAGTCTGCAGAGGCTGCTGGCCATAATGGTTTTAATCCCATAAGAACAATATTATTTTTGAACCCAACGGCCAACATAGGTCTACAATCATGTGTATCCAAACTAAACAGTTGTTTTTAAATCGATTTTTTCCAAACAAATTGCATGTGATCACGAATGAAATTGTTCATAGGAATGGCTTTGCAAATTCCTAATTAGTTTTATAGAAAAAATACAAATAATATTTAGTTTAAGTTTTTATCTTCACAAATTTTTCAAAACTAGGCGTATATCAAAAGCAAACCCAATGTGCAATAGGATAACGTTTAAAATGACACTTCATACACAAATTGTCATCAATAAATAATGAAAACATATGGGTTTGCAAATAATATTCTTCTTATGGGATTAAAACCAATATGAGCGACAGCCTCTGTAGACTCTTAAGTTATCGAAACAAAATCAAAGTAACTCAAATGTTGCACAAGAGGAATCGAAAAGGCAGAATATCTCAGAGTAAAGAGCTGCAAGCTCAGCACGCCACAACCAACAAGTTTTTATTTAATCATGCCAAATCCAAAGAGGTCTAAAAGTATGTCCTTGCTCAAAGAATAGGAAAAGCTCTTCTAAAAAAAATCAACCTTTCTAACATTTTACATAATAAATGTTCACTTAATATATAAATGATGTTCTTGCTTATTTACCTACTTTTTATCCAGTACCCTAAGACCCTCAAATTACCTGAAAATCATGTAAATATCCGCTTAATCGAAGCACTGTTTTATGTGGTAAGAAACAGTATTTAAAATTTACACAAGGGTATACTGCTTTATAATTTTTGCAACAAAATGATTACAATAGTAATTAATAAATAGACCCAACTTACGATAATGAAAATAAAAATGGATTTAAATTCAATACATGACTTGCAATAAAAGAAAATATAACACATCCAATTTTACAGGAGTTGTCAGCATATTATGCAAAAGTTAAGCATTTTTTAAATGTATTACTTTTAGAATAACTTTGCTGATTTAGCCTACTTTCCCACATGTCGCTGGACTGACCCACTTCAGCTAAGATATAGTGCTCCCTCATGGCCAGGCACACTGTGCCGGATGATTTTACACGGTTTATAAAACATGGTGGTTTCATGAAAAGTATAAGTTATATATAATTTTATATTGTATAAAATAGGGACATATGTTGTAACAAAAAAGTAAAATATTTTTAAAACAAAATTTTCAAAAGCATTTACCTAGAAAACAATTAATTTTTTTTTAGCTCTTAAGTCTAAATTTAAAGATTTACATTTCCACTTATGTGAAAATATCCATATTCTGAAAGACTCTAAGTCTCTTGTTTACAGGGAAAATATTAACTCATAATCAACTTCACCAAAAATTACCTTACCGAAAAAAAAAAAATAAATGCTGAAAAACTAATTTACACTACATTACAATGTACACAATGATTTAAATATTTAGGAAATATCCAGGATTTAGTAAACAAGTAAATACAATATAAGTATAGGTTTCAAGTGTGAAAACCTCTTTATGCACGTTTGATAGAAGTGATTTAAGAAACTTTTAAAATCCAAGCTAAACACAAGCTGGCACACTAAATATCGACCTTATGAAGCTTTGCAGACAGCCACATTTTTTATTCAGTAAAAGTGACCACTAGAGATTAGTCAAATTGTAGTTAGTGACAAAGAACAGGTTTTATACTTTTTTTAAAATAAAATGAAAATCTCTTTATTTCGGTAAATCTAAAGAATACATATGAAAAAATAACTTGAAAATTCCCAACATGGGCTACAGTCTGTGGGTGGAGAATGAGCTCTATATCAGCTAATATATTTAACAATTGTAATTAAATTATAATAATTTGAAAAGGATATACAATTTATAAGTATCTATTTAAAAACAATAAAAATATTTATAAAAAAAATATATAGTTAAGTGTCAAAATTACACATACATGTTTATAAGTTAGAGGAATCCACTGTTTGATTATAAAAAAAATCCATCTTACAGAGAATTGGATATGCAAACATACTCTACACATACCCTACTCATACTTCATACACACAATCTACGCCCTACATATTTTATACGTATTATAACTGCTAGGGTGTGGATTTTTATATGCGGATGTAGTTTGGAATAAACAGTATTGACAATATAATGTGATGAGGTTGACGTAATAGTTTTGAATAATCTAGGTGGGTGGAAACCAATATTTAACGCAGCTCTCGTTGAGTACAGATGTGTTATTTATTTTGTTAAATAAGTTTTCTTTATTTTTAAATATGTATGAAATAACTGTTCTTAGATATAGCTGAGAAATATTGAGCACTTTAAATTCTTCAAAGAGTAAGTCTGTGGGAAATGTGAGTTTTTCTGCAAGGCAGCTTTAATGATTGACTTCTGAGTAATTTCCAATGGAGAGAGAATGCTTCGGTAACATGCCAGATTACCATATTGCAACAACGATTGAACGAAAGCATAATAAACAATAATCATTAACAAATCAGATGCAAGTACTGTACTTAGTGAAGTAAAATTATAAATGAATTTCCGAAGTCTGCCATTTAATTATGATACAAGAACATTCAATTTCAAGCGGTTGTCAAAGACGTCCCCCTAAATACTTATATTCAGATACAATCTGAATGCATTCACACACCACACACCCCTGCTGACCACCACATGAATGCAAGTGCAGTTCCACATTGCCCGGATCACAGCCGGCTCTATTCGAAATTGGTATACATTTTGTTTTTGATAAATTTACAGATAACCGACTTTGATCCAACCAACACTTGACAACGAGAAAGCCCATGTCCGCCAAACGGACAGCCTCCTCCCAGCCACTACCTTCAAAAAGCAAAGCAGTATCATTTGCGTAAAGAAAACTCTGTCCCCATCTGAGTTTAGACGACCCAGGTTATTCACAAATATAAAAAAGGTAGAGAGCCCAGCGTGCTAACCTGCAAAACTCCAGTCAATTTTCTTCCTAGTACTGTCTTGTCCGTTAATTGAAACGATTTGGTAACAATCGCTGAGGTAACTGTTAAACCAATCAAATTACGTTCCCCTTACCCCAATATGATCCAAGTTTCTTTAATAACAAACTTCTATCAACAATGTCAAAAGCTTTAGCTAGATCAATAAACAATAAAATAGGTTTTTATTACATTCGATTACATTATGAATACTTATTGTCATCAAAAATAAATCATCATTTCAATTTTTGTCTTTCTTGAAACCAAACTGATTTTGAAAAAGAATGTTATATCTGATTAAATAATTTTCAAGTCATACTCTAATACTTTTTTTCTATTAATTTAGACACGACACTAGCCAATGTGAAAGGCCTAAAGGTGACACATTGATCTTTTGGGCCCCCTTGTTTATTGGAATAACTTTCCCTACTTTAAAAGATTTGGGGAAAACACCATTTTTAATACTGTTGTTAATAATATGAAGAAGTGGAACTTTGAGAAATTTAAAACAGTTTTTTTTAAACAAAGCCGGAATATTATCAATGCCAGGAGCTGATCCACTCTTAAGGCTATTTACAATTAGAGTTAGTTCATTTTCAGTGATTGGTTGTAGCTGGAAGTTGGCATCCACCTGGTCATCATTCAAGACAGGCTCAGATACAATTCCGGCTAGATTGGCTCCTACACCCACATTCATTCATTGATACAGTTTGCTACCTGTTTGATGTCCTCAACCTGTACATGATCCTTGCCCCGCAAAAACTGTTCAAATGGAAACTTATCTTTATTTTTCTTTATACCCATAACTTCAGCAATGTTATTCCACAGAAAACGTTTGTTATTTTTGACTGATTAATTTTATTACGATAGTAAGTTTGTTTGGCTGATCTGATAGTTTTACTTAAAATATTTCGGTAATTTTTATAACGTGTCTTTAAAACATTATTACATGGTTGTTTTTTAAGCTGTCTATACAATTTGTCTCTAGTTCGAAACGACCAAACTAATCCAGCTGTTATCTAGGGCTTGATTCGGCAGTTATTTGATGAGAATTGTACTGTTTTATTTGACAGAAACAATATTTGTTTGAAGCTGATCAATGAAAATAGAGCGACTAACATCAACATCATTGATATTTAGAACTTCACACCAATCCCAACCCGAAAGAAGCTGGAAAGCAGCATTCATGTTCAGGCAAGAAATTTAAAAAATCAGGAGGAAATTGGAAAATTTTTGAAAATTAACTTAAGAGTTTTATAGTTTGATTTGTTTACAAACAAAACAAATGAAAGGAAAATTTTAAACAGGTAATGTAAATGTTTCTGCATCTTATTTGTATTTGTTTATACAAACATCTGTCGGATGTTTGGTAATATAACGTATGAAATGTTGGTAAATAAACTAATTTTATATTAAGATATTTTTACCAACATTTTATAAAATATATTAATTTTGGACTGAATGCAATGCAATTATATCAATGTTATTTATATTATAATAACGTGCATCGTATGGGTTACAGCATTTAAAATTTAAATAAGGGAATTTATTTGTTTACATTGTGTCTCATATTGACTTTAGCAAATTCCATGAGTGGGAAGGAAACACCATATGTTCAGGTAAGATTTTTTTTGTTGTATTATTTTCAGTTTATTCCGTATTTTATTAGAAGATATTTCATGGTTTTAAATGGTCTATTTAAAGGTTATGTTTTGTTGAATTTTGGTAATTCAAATGCCACCAGTTAGACGTACCAACTTAGGTCGCAGAATTCGCAATGCTGCAAACCAATGATATATACGAGCAAGTCATACTGATGAGCAACATGAGGCCAACAACAGAGAAATGTTATGTTTAGTCCCAATCGAGCTGCCAACAGTTACAGCGTGGCAATCTATTACTGTTTTCGGCCCATCGTTGCTATTGGAGTAATGAACATTGTATGTCCACATTGCAAGGCATTAAAAATTAAGCCCCTGGATTGTGTTCTGAAAGTGGAAAATTCAAGTTGACACCATGAGTACCGCCACCAGAGCCACTACAGTCATTGATTTCCGGAAATGGGCCAAATTCTAGACATTTTTAAATTCATATTCAGCAATACAATAATTGCTTTCAAATGACATCATTTGGTGCAACAAAAATTATATTTATGCCTACTTTCAAGATTCAGGGTCAAATATATTATAGAACAGATTCGTTATTACCAATACCACATAGTGAATACAAATGTTTGCAAATTTAAATATGATTAAGAGACAATTGTGAAAGGAGTGAGCGAAGGAACTGGCGGTATTTATTTCTTAGATGCTCCAGGTGGAACTGGAAACTTTTTTAATATCATTGGTTTTGTCAACAATTTTATCACAAAATGAAACTGCACTTGCCTCATCAGGTTTTGTAGCTACATTATTGGAAGGCAGCCGAACAGCTCATTTAGCACTCAAGCTGCCATTGAACATGCAAACAACTGAAACTCCAACTTGCAATCTTTCAAAGAATCCTGGAATGATCACAGTGTTGCAGCAAAGAAACTCATCATTTGGAACGAATGTACAACAGCACACAAAAAATCTTTTGAGGCATTAGACCGCAGGCTGAAAGATTTATGAAACAACAAAAACCTGTTTAGTGGTGCTATGATACTTTTGGCAGGTGATTTTCGACAAAAATTACCAGTAAATCCACAATCAACATCAGCCAATAAAATTAACACGTGTTTTAAATCATCTAATTTATGGAAGTAAGTTATGTCAAAACACTTCAATTAAACATGAACATGCAAGTAGAATTATAGAATGACCGATCTGGAGAGATGTTTTCAAAACAACTGCTCGACATTGGTAATTCCTGTTGACGCATCGTCAGGATACATTACGTTCCCTAAAGATTTTTGTTAATTAACTGAATTTAAGTCTGAACTCATCGAAATGGTATTCCCAAACCTTGCACAGAATTACAATGATCACGTTTGGTTGAGCACACGTATTATATTGGCTACAAAAAATGTTGATGTTAAAGAAATGAATTTTGAAATTCAAAATAAGATAGCTGGCAATCTGATAACATACAAGTCGGTTGATTATGTCGCCAACAAAGATGATGTCAACTATCCCACAGAATTTTTAAATTCACTTGAGTTGCCCGGTTTACCATCTCATAATCTGCTATTGAAATTTGGTGCGATAATAATTATGTTGCGGAATATTAACCCACCACAACTTTGTAATAGCAATAGGCTTACAGTGAAAAAATTAATGAACAATGTCATCGAAGCCAACATTTTGAATGTAAATTTCAAAGGAGAAACCGTTTTGATCCCATGTATTCCCATGCTTCCTAACAACGTGCCATTTGATTTTAAACGATTACAATTTCTTATTCAACTCGCATTTGCCATGTCTATAAATAAATCACATGGGCAATCGTTATCTGTAAATAATCTTGAAAATCCATGTTTTTCACGGGGGCAATTGTATGTTGCCTGTTCTCGAGTTGGAAAACCATCATCATTATTTATTTATGCCCAGAAAAAACTGAAAATGTTGTGTACAGAAAAGCATTGCAATAAAGAATGTTTATTTGAAATATTTTTTATATTTATTTATGAATAAAGCAGGGCAATGCCTGTCAGGTCAGTTAGTTCATTATAAAATACACTCATTAGAGATGGGCGTTTTATATAACGTATTAGGTTATTACTTATACAGTTATTACTTAATAACACTAATATTAAGTAATAACTGTTATCATGATATTAGGTGATGTTATTTCGATAACGTTCTGCAGTATTCATAACACAATGAATGAGAATTGAGAGTGAGCAGCCAGATGGCCGTGGCTCCCCATTCTGCCCTAGACCAGACTGTTGTTGTGGTATTTAACAGTTGGTATCCTGTTATCGCAACTACGTTGTGTGAGTCTGAGCTGTCATCAAATATGCTGCCTGCTAAGAAAGAAAGAGTTATTTAGATTGCCATGAATTTAGCCTGTTATCCAATATTAGGTTAGTTGCTACCCTGTTATTACGATAACATTTTCAAGTAGTTATCGGATATGCTTCCTGCAAATGCAGAAAGCGAATATGCCCACTGATCAGCCAGACTTCATCAGTTATCGTTGTCGGCCGTTGCCCTGCTTTACTGACAAGTATAGACATGACAATAATTGACTGCATCTAACCTTACCTTAGCAATTACAGCTCCTCTACTGTAGTTTGTGTTTTGATATTGTTTGAAGTGGTTGCTAGTAATAAGCATTGGATACAGTTATTTTTTACAAACAAATTCACTTTCAGGATATATGAATATTTAATCATGTACGTAATTTTATTTCATTTTTAGTATTTGTAAATAATGTTCAAGTTTAAATTAAACATTTTATTCCCAGGTTTTATTTATAATCAGCAAATTTTCTATTCTTAACACGAGTGAAAGGCAACAATTAAATTATAACCCTTAGAGCGCCATTTAAACAATGCCTATTTTCCATTTAGCGCTAATTTATTGTAAAAAATCAAAATACAATTTTTTAGTTGCTCATTTTTTTAAATTGTTCTGTATAGGAAAATAAAAGATATGATAACATTTTGAAACTTGTATTACCTTACTATACCTTTTGTTCTTATATATGAATATGTAAATAAGCAAACTTTTACTTGAAAGTAAGCCTCAGGCATAGATCACTTTTACAGTATGAATCAATACAAAATATTATTACTATTAATAAAATACGTATAATTGAGTACATTTACTTGTACATAAACTAATAAAGACGGGGTCTGCACATAACACATATAATAACAAATAAGTAAATACATATAGCACTTGATTACGATGTATTTAGTACCTTCCGCAAAATCAAAATCGGCCGGATTATTTATATTGACACTTAAAACTAATAAATAACTAACATCTATTAAATTAATATAATGATAAAAACAACTAAATACACAGTTTAAAAGAGGTGAGGCGGCGGACAATGACAACTGCTCGGCTCAACAGTAGCTGCGTGTATGCGCTTGTGGCGTTGGACGGTGCAGTGGAAATGTACACTGCCAGACAAAAACTAGTCTCGCAGTGATTGACAGGCCAACAAAAGGTCGGAAGTCACACAATGTGTCTCTCATAAGTCACCACATAACCCAAATGCACTACCAGATTTAATTAGAAATAATATTACGAAAATATTATTTTTGTAATTATTATGTGTATATGCGCTTACGGCGTTTAGAGCAAAGTCAACATATGCGCGTATATGCGCTTACGGTGGGGTAAGGGTTGTTTTAATGGTCATATTTTTCAATTCTGTGCCAGGTGCGTAGTGTTAAGTCAAAACTTGACCAAAATGAGTTATTGCAACAGCTGCATGCAGAGCAATCATATCTACATTTGTGTACAGGGTGATAAGCCCAATTCCACATTATAGCTGAGTTATTAACTTGTGCGCCAATGGTATAAGTAAAAAATGAACAATATTGATTATGTAAAGTGTGTTTAGTGCAGAGCTAATACTTATCACGTTTTACTCATACTATACTGCAGAAGGTCTAGTTGAGTTATGGTATGTTAAGTCCATGGATTTTGTGACTTAACACATTACACATTAAAGATTTATTATGTTTACACACTTCCGTGCCAGGTGCGTATAGTGTGTTAAGTTATAAAGCCTGATATAACATGTTTGACAATGTATTCAGATACATGTGGGGGCCAGAACAAAACATGCATAATAGCCTTACAAAATTCCTCTGGGCTAAAAGAAATCAACCATAAATTTTTGGTACTAGGGCACACTCACATGGATTGTGATAAAGCGCACGTGTAATTTAAAAACACAAAAAACCATCTACGGAAACATTCACCACCCCCGAAATTGAGCTCAGCTTATTCAAAGTACCGGAAAAGCATCCTTTTGTTATAAAGGAGATGAATGAAGAAAAATTTTCTGACTTTGCCAAGCTTCTAAAAAGTAATCTCCAGTAAGATGTTGGAGGAAACGGTTTTAGTTGGAGGGATGTGCAGTGGTTCAAGTACCTAAAAATTGAACCTGGAATCATTTTTTACAAAACTTCCTTGGATCCCAATCAGCCGTTTCTATGTATAAGTTTTAAAAGGAGATGTAATGAAACTACTTTTGAAATGAAACCTAGTCTAAGTTACAAGGGCCAAAACCCTATTCCTAATAACAAAAAGAAAGGCCTACTTGACCTGCTACATTCTATTTCACCTGTGTTTTACCCATTTTATAAAGACCTGAAGACTTCGCAGGAAGAACATGAAACCTTTCCAGACAACATTCCAGATGAAGAAAATGAAGAAGCAGTACAATTAGTTGAAAAAAAAATCAGAATACAAAATCCAAAAAAGAAGAAATATGATCAAGACAAAAAGAAACCTGCCAAAGGTTAATGGAAATTTTCATAAAATAATTGTTTTAAGATTAATTCACTGCATTGTAAGATTATAGAATTGTTAACAACACAAGACATTAAATTTTATCACTAACCAATTTATGTTTGCCAGAATAAAACTGTTGTGTTTGTATAGATATTAAACCTAGCCTTAGACTTAATTAATCGATGAATTTCTTATTGTTTATTTTATTAAACCTACAAACCATTCAAATTACATCTTTCTTCTAGTGTTAACTGAGTTAAGTCCTTGTGATTAGTGTAAACCAGTGGTTCTCAACCTGGGGGGCGCGCCCCCCTGGGGGGGCGGGAGAGAATTTCAGGGGAGGCGTGAGGGTACAAAGAAAAAAAAAATTAAAATATATATATATATTTTGTTAAAAAACAAAAACCATCAAATAAACTTTCGTATTTAAATATATCTGGATTTTTATTTTGCATCCCAGCTTTTGCTAACGTAGAGTTAGCATTGTCAGTTTCATAATTTCACTGTTCTAACTTGAACAAACTAATTATTGACTGGAGGGGAGGCGTGAGCTATCTTCAGTGTTCAAAGGGGGGCGCCAGTGCTAAAAGGTTGAGAACCGCTGGTGTAAACCATGTTAAGTCCAAGTGAAAAAGTTTGGATTTTTTTGTTATACTAAATGGTTTTTATGTTAATTTGAAGTATTGGACCATTCAAGGTAGTACACAAACTAATGTTTTAATGAAAGTAGGAGGTCAGTAGGAGTAAAACCTTCGTAAACTATTAAATAGTGTAGGTTTCAATTTGACTGAAGACTTCAAATGTGAATATCTCAAAACTGTGTTTTTGAACTTAACCTACTTTACGAACCTGGCACAGAATTGAGGATGAAATAAAAACCTATGTTCATTCCAGTTGTACATTACCTACATTTTTTAATTGTATTGATGTAAAAAAACCATTAAATTATTAGGTGGAAATATTGTAAATTAACAATATACACGCATTGTAAAATTTAACACTAACGAAATAAAAAAAAATATGTATTGTAAATATTATAATTTTCACATAATAACAGTACAATTATTCAGTGAACATACAACAGTTATAGTAATGCAAAACATTATCCAGTAAACTCGTTAAATAATACAAGATCAAATGAAAGTGTAAATTAATTATAAAAAACCGGGAAAAAAATCAAATGCCAACTGTAGATTACCAGCGCCGCAAAAGACTTCGACAGGTACAACAGTCAAACTGATAACAGACAGGCACAGTCAATAACACAATAGTCAACGGAAAACGTTTGGGTATTTAAGCAGTTTCTTGCCACAAAACAAATTTGGAACATTTTGCTTGAAATGGGTCTAGAATTGGCTGTATTTTCACGAGATATGCTTTTTATTCCGCAGAAATAACATATTTTACCGAAAAATTCGAAAAAACCAATGTCACAACTTTTTTAATTTTTGTCATATTTCCGTTAATTTAAATGGTATTTTAATAATATTTTTTAAGTTGATGTGTTTTTTTGCATTGAATACAAATTTGAAAACTATTTTGGCCAATTACAAATATTTCTTGAGAAATAAACGAAAAAAACTACTATCACGGCGGATCACGATAAGCGGCCATTACGCGATCATTATATACAACAACTATTAATCACAAAAACCGAATTCACCTATATTCGGCAGGCCGTCACGGAGGCCAAACGCTTGAATTTAACGCAAATTACGAATTTTTTTGAGAAAATAGACAATTAGGATAAGTTAGGTTATGTAAATAAAAAATGCATTTTCAAGCTGAAAAAATGATTTTACTACAAAACCAGTTATATATTTGTGTTCAGCATAAAAAAAACACGAGAAATGAAAAAAAAATTGTCGAAAAATAACGATTTTTAAAAAAGTTGGTTTTTTCATTATTAGATAAATAACTAGTTTTAGATTTTTCGGTAAAAAACGAGTTTTCCACGGATGAAATCAAACTCATCAAGAGATATAAACTCATTTTTCACCACTTTTTTTAACATGAAATGGTATTTTCAGAGGTGGCAAGAAAGTGCATAATTATCAACGTTTGAACAAACCGTTGTTGTTGATGAGGGGGTTGTTCAGAGGGAGCAGTTGCTGATTGTAGCTGCATTCAGTGTAACGGATGAACCAGCTGACGTGTCTGTGTAGCGTCGTTGACACCAGGATTTGCTGCACGCCGTGCACGTGAGCCCTGCTGTGTTGTTCTAGTTACCGTGGTTCTTACGGCTATTTATTTTGTTATTGCTTTCATAGTCTATCTTTATTCCTGTACCGCTTAGTTATTTATTATCGTTATCGTTTTCATATATAGTCTATCTTGTTATAGTTATCTATCCGCCCTTAGCTCTCCACTTCAAGACGCACGTTATTTGTACTTAGTTCTCATGGTTACATACTATTGTTATTGCTTTTCATAGTCTTTTTCTGCCTCTGTACTTATTGTAGATTCATGTGGTCATTGTTGTTGTTATCACTCATAGTCATCTCTGCATTATTTATTGTTTCATCTTGCTCTACATATTGCGATGCACTTATTTTTCATCATGAAAGTACACTCAGTTTTTGCCTTTGTCAACTCCCTTATCTGACTTTAATAAATTTGCACACACAAAAAGAAAGTTAAAAAAGCATGAAAAGTCAGAAGGGAGTCAAAATTCATGTGTTAGCTTGTACCAAGCTTTATCTTGCTGTGCCATCCTGTACCAATTGTATAAATTAATATTGTAAACTATTGTAAATGGTGTAACCATTGGTAAATAAATCGAACCAGATGATCTCGATTCGATATCAACTATCAAAACCATATTACGCTATTTACATAACAGGTTGCGATAACATAATAACCCCGGATAACGTATTATGTATAACCTAATATTGAATAACAACTACTAATCCCATCTCTAACACTAATAAGGAAAAAATGTTGTGTAACAAAAAATTGTAGTTAGAACTAATAAGTGTTTTCCAAAATGTTTTGAAAAGAACAAATAAAGATTCGGCGTATTGTAATTTAAAAAAATATTTATTTTAACACTTTTTCACTACATTGTAACAAATTTCTTAACAAACAAAATAAAGACATATCAATCGGACAATAATAGCTGTAACATTATGCACTCAAATGTACTGTTTTGAGCCTGGCTTTTCTGGCAGTGAAATTGTAAATAATGCCTGGCCATTTTGTCAAACAAAATATATTTTTCACCCAGCCATAAAGGGTTAAATACCAGTGAGAATCCTCCTATATGACATAATTTTCTTTTTATAGGCCTATCCTCATAAATAAACTAGCCAATAATAAGCCTACACCTATAAAATTATAAACTACTTATAAACTAACTAGGTACCTCATCAATCAATTTTCAGGTTATGATAAACTACTCATTAGCTCAACTTAAATAATGCAGTCTATCTGAGTCATTAATATAAAGTTAACATTAATTTAAATAGCATACCAAATATCCAATTCACACAGTCATTTATCTTCAAGTTTCAATTGCACATCAGTACGCTAAACAAAATTAAAATTTGAGCATGATAAGACGAAAATCATTATAGTTAGCACATTTAATTAATGTGGTGTGGTGGAGGGAGATGAAATGAACAGAAAAGTGTTATTGTTAGATTTTAAAACATTGAGAATGGAAATGGAAATATTTACGATTAGAAATGAAATGAGACGAAGGCGCGAACGGCTGACAAGTGAAATGAAGAAGAAAAATGTATATGCCGCGTGACACTTGATTTTGAAATCACCACTGCCGTACATACTGAGCGCCAATTTTCTACATTAAAACAATACTATAGTGCTGTTATTTACATAGCGCCTCTAAAATAACTTATATTTCGTCAAGAATTACCAGAGTAATAAATATGTTTTATTTAGAGACCGCGGAGTTTACTGTTCCTAAAAATAGAGAAATATTCTAATTTTCTGTACGAAGAGAGCTAAATGTTCATTTTAAATTTTAACTCTAATGTTCGGTTTCCTCAACCTTTGTTAAATTTACACTAACCGTGGTTATTTTTATCATGTTTAAAATATTTAACCGTGATTAGTATTATTTTGTTTCACCATGAACATTTTAGTTAAATTTAACCACGGTCAAATTTAACCAAGGAAAGTCATTTTTAAAATGTTATTGATACAGTTTCTTTGTACATTTTCAAAAAATGATGAAGGGACATATATTAGCTTAGAAAGACAAGCTAATCATATTAAACAAACAATGATGGGGCCAGGCAAAAAGTGACATGCAGCTTAAATTTAGCACATTTGGTATTGACCAACCGGACCACCCATCACGTACAGTGGTACTGACCCACCAATCCACCCATTCACGTACAATGGTATTGACACAACGGGCCATCCATTCATGTAAAGTGATACTGACCCACCTGCCCACCCATTCACGTTCAGTGGTACTGAGACCCACCCACCAATTAAAAAAAACCACCCAACTAATGAAAATTTTTTAAAAGGGTAAAAATTCTAGAATTTGGTCAGTCTACAAATATGACCTTCTTCACATGAGGTTAAAGTTTCACTGACTTATCTTTAGTACTTTTTGTTTTAGACATTTTTAAAGTTGAGATTTACTCCAAAAGTGATCAAATATCGTGTTTTTAATTCTACCTGCTATAAAACATTCTTAAAACCTTCAAAAATGTGTAAGTTATAAGAAATTACGTAAAATTAAATAACCTAAATTTTTTGTACAACACAACAAAATCTGATGAGTATCTTTTTGTTTTTAAAGTTTTGGCAGCGTTCTATAAACAGAGTGGTAACTTCCCAAGTAATATGAATATGTTTAGAAATAAATTAAGAAGTAAGGAAAATATTTGTGTCCCTAGACCATTCATAACCTTTTATAAAAAAAAATGTAAGTTTATTGCGCCAAAAATTTATAACTCTCTACCACATGATTTAAAAAATGTAAGAAGTGTTAATAAATTTAAGAACAGCATTTTAAAATGGCTGTTCACCCAACATAGTCAACATAGAAGAGTTGCTGAATTGAACATAACTTCATGGGTAAAAAGAATTATTTATTTATATGATTATTGTATTTTGTTATTGTAGCTGTTGTATAATTTGTTTTATGTACCGTATAACTGTTTTGTGTCTATTTTTTTGAGTTTTATAAAGACAAACTGTTATTTAAGACTGCACTGATTATATTTAAAAAGTATATTACCATTACCATAGAAAAACATTATTAAATTCTGATGACAGCAGGTTATGTTATTAAATATGGAGGAACCTCAAAACAGGCTTGCCTTTGAGGCCCCATTGTTTCCCTTTATGTGGGTTGATTTATAGTATAGAATGGAATTATTGTATATGAGATGTATTGATTATACCTACATTTGAGGAAATAAATTATTCTTGATTCTTGTATTTATTTTCTAGCGGAGGTTCAAACTCGAGTACATTGCTTTTTGAATCCGACAGTAGACACTCGAGTTTGAACATCAACCGTGAGAAAATTATAAAGCGGAGGAAAACTAAATTACCATAAAAAATATTCTCATCTATTTCTGAAATTATGAGTGGTAGTTTTATATTTTTACCATTTCACGATGTTTTTAATCGTCGTTAGAGTGGGGAAAATACACCAATTTTTTACAGTTTCAAATGATTTGTGATGTTTGAAAATTCACTACAAAACAAATAACGATCTGATCATTTTGAAACTTTAATAGCGTGTTGAGACTTTAGTTGAGACTACATATAGGAAGTTTAAGAATTTTTCAGTGGCATGATAAAATTTGTTATCAATTTTCTAAAGTAACTTTTCTTGGACATTGAAAAGTGATACGAACTCGAGACAAACGGTGGTTTCAGGTGTCTGATGTCAGTAAGAATATCTTTATTTTTATTTCATGAATACTGATTGATTTTATATCACTTTATTAATCTTTTTATGAATCATTTATATGAATTTCATGATTTGTGTTTGTATATATATATATATATATATATATGATTTGTGTTTGTATATATATATATATATATATATATATATATATATATATATATATATATATATATACAAACACAAATCATGAAATTCATATAAATGATTCATAAAAAGATTAATAAAGCGATATAAAATCAATCAGTGTTCATGAAATAAAAATAAAGATATTCTTACTGACATCAGACACCTGAAACCACCGTTTGTCTCAAGTTCGTATCACTTTTCAATGTCCAAGAAAAGTTACTTTAGAAAATTGATAACAAATTTTATCATGCCACTGAAAAATTCTTAAACTTCCTATATGTAGTCTCAACTAAAGTCTCAACACGCTATTAAAGTTTCAAAATGATCAGATCGTTATTTGTTTTGTAGTGAATTTTCAAACATCACAAATCATTTGAAACTGTAAAAAATTGGTGTATTTTCCCCACTCTAACGACGATTAAAAACATCGTGAAATGGTAAAAATATAAAACTACCACTCATAATTTCAGAAATAGATGAGAATATTTTTTATGGTAATTTAGTTTTCCTCCGCTTTATAATTTTCTCACGGTTGATGTTCAAACTCGAGTGTCTACTGTCGGATTCAAAAAGCAATGTACTCGAGTTTGAACCTCCGCTAGAAAATAAATACAAGAATCAAGAATAATTTATTTCCTCAAATGTAGGTATAATCAATACATCTCATATACAATAATTCCATTCTATACTATAAATCAACCCACATAAAGGGAAACAATGGGGCCTCAAAGGCAAGCCTGTTTTGAGGTTCCTCCATATTTAATAACATAACCTGCTGTCATCAGAATTTAATAATGTTTTTCTATGGTAATATACTTTTTAAATATAATCAGTGCAGTCTTAAATAACAGTTTGTCTTTATAAAACTCAAAAAAATAGACACAAAACAGTTATACGGTACATAAAACAAATTATACAACAGCTACAATAACAAAATACAATAATCATATAAATAAATAATTCTTTTTACCCATGAAGTTATGTTCAATTCAGCAACTCTTCTATGTTGACTATGGTGAACAGCCATTTTAAAATGCCCTTCTTAAATTTATTAACACTTCTTACGTTTTTTAAATCATGTGGTAGAGAGTTATAAATTTTTGGCGCAATAAACTTATATTTTTTTTTATAAAAGGTTATGAATGGTCTAGGGATACAAATATTTTCCTTACTTCTTAATTTATTTCTAAACATATTCATATTACTTGGGAAGTTACCACTCTGTTTATAGAACGCTGCCAAAACTTTAAAAACAAAAAGATACTCATCAGATTTTGTTGTGTTGTACAAAAAATTTAGGTTATTTAATTTTACGTAATTTCTTATAACTTACACATTTTTGAAGGTTTTAAGAATGTTTTATAGCAGGTAGAATTAAAAACACGATATTTGATCACTTTTGGAGTAAATCTCAACTTTAAAAATGTCTAAAACAAAAAGTACTAAAGATAAGTCAGTGAAACTTTAACCTCATGTGAAGAAGGTCATATTTGTAGACTGACCAAATAACGATCTGATCATTTTGAAACTTTAATAGCGTGTTGAGACTTTAGTTGAGACTACATATAGGAAGTTTAAGAATTTTTCAGTGGCATGATAAAATTTGTTATCAATTTTCTAAAGTAACTTTTCTTGGACATTGAAAAGTGATACGAACTTGAGACAAACGGTGGTTTCAGGTGTCTGATGTCAGTAAGAATATCTTTATTTTTATTTCATGAATACTGATTGATTTTATATCGCTTTATTAATCTTTTTATGAATCATTTATATGAATTTCATGATTTGTGTTTGTATATATATATATATATATATATATGTTGCTTTCAATTCTTTGCCTGCTATTTGAAATAATGCGAATTTTTATTCTTTATACTATTTATTAAGCTAATATTTTGAAAAGTCATTGTTTGTATTGTATAACTTTTATATTTTTATTTGGTAACTTTATATGTTTTCATGTTTTAATATAAATCACCATGATGCTCGCATCTGCCATTTTTATCTTGTCAGTTTCTTCTTGTTTCTTACAATTTGTATAGTAAAAAGGCTAGCATTGTTACCATGTTCAATTATCATTGTTGATCATAAAATATTTGATAATTTCTTGTTTTATGTATTTTAAGTGTATGAATATCATATTTGTCCATGTATAACCATTATAAGCTTAGACTTGTATTTCTCATTTTATCTTTTCATCATGTTTAAAATTGTATCATTTCCATTTTTAGTTGTATTGAAAATACCCTTCCGGTATTTTCAAGGTGGGCGGGATGTTCGAGACTGATTTCTTCTGTAGGGGTGGGGATGGGTTCGAGCCGTCACCCCTCGGGCAGTCAGTCTTGCGTAGCGCCTCACCCAATCTTGCAGTGTTGTAGTCACGAGCTCATATTGATTCGATAAATTTAGATTCGTTACATATACTTTACATACTTTATCTGGTTATTTTTTTGTTTTGTTAGGACTTGGAAATAAAACTATGTTTAGTTATTAATGTATGTACTTTCAGTGTAATTGGTAATATTTGAATAGTAGGAAGACGTACCTATGTAAGTCACTCTATTGTTAGGGTACTGTATCTAAACAGATTAAACTAAATTTTATTAATATGATTAAATAATGGAATAATATGTTTTAATAAAACTAATAGCAGCGAACAGTTGCAATGACGGAAGTGGTTTCGATAAGAAAAGTGCGTGAGAACTATTGGACTGAGTAGAGTCGAATAGTGTCAATACTTAGAAATTTTCTGTAGATTTACTAGATATATTGTATCTAAATGATTAATCAAATTAGAATAGAATTATTTAAAGTATGAGAGGAAGTATTTGAATTATATTTTATTGTTATCGTATTGAGAAAATAACTAAAATCTTTACAAGTTAAATAATGATAGAATGTTATAACACATACTGAACCCTAACAGTTGAGGTAGGAGATACCAATAAGACGAGCTAAAAAAAATGTAATCAACATTTTAAGAAGCCCTAAGCATTAGTGATTGTATTGTGGGTGGTTACTTATCTAGGAGTCTTGTCTGTAGGATGAGTGGTGGTTTTAGAATGTGTCCTAAGGAATCGTGTGTGCAGAGGTAGGTGAGTGGTATATTAAGAGTCATATGTGTTTGGTGATTGGTTGGAATATCAAAGGTTTTATGTAATGTTCAGGTGGGTGGTGTTTTGGTGGGTGGTCAACCAAGAGTCTTGTATGTAGAGTGTGTGGATGGTCAATCAAGAGTCTTGTATGTAGAGTGTGTGGTAAGTCTTGTATGTTAAGTAGATAGTCTGACAAGGAAGATGGTTGGTCTATCAAAAGAACTGTGTGGTGGGTAGGTGGGGTCAATCAACACACTGGATAGGTTGGAGCTTATCAAGAGTCATTGTGTTGGTAGGTAGATAAGTTGTTCGTGTGTGTGTTGGTTAAGTGGGTGGTCTATCAGAGGTTTTATGTAATGGTTAGGTGGATGATCTATCAAGAGTCATGTGTTGGTGTGTGATTCATCAAGAGTCACATGTGTTTGGTAGGTGGGTGGACTGTTAAGTTATGTCTGTATGGTGTGTGGTTGGTCTTGTATGTTAATTAGGTGGTATATATAAAGTCTTGTTTTGTGGTGGGTGGTCAAGTCATATGTTTTTGGTAGGTATATCGTCCATGTATGTTGGGAGTTAGGTGTCAATCAAAGGTTTTATGTAATGGGTAGTTACTAAGTCTATCAAGAGTGCAGTGTGTGTTGAGTGGGTGAGTGGTTAGTCAAGAGTGTTGAATGTTAAGTAGGTGGTCTATCAAAAGTTGTATGTGTAGGGAATGTGGGTAGTTTATCAAGAATGATATGAGTTGAGTAGGTGGGTGGTCAATCAATAGACGTTTATGTTAGGTATGTGTTCTATCGAAAGTCTTACTTATTCGGTGAGGGGGTCTATCAAGAGTTATGTGTGTTTGGTAGATAGATTCTCTGGGAGTGGTGTATATATATTTCCTGAGCGAGTATATACAAGTATTATAGCCAAAAGGAACCAAACTTTCTCACTGTTAATATCAAAGTTTCTACAATAGAATGGACACATTTCAACTAAATATTCGTTAGTTTTTTTAATAAATAGACGCAAAGAATCATTAGCACCAAGTTTTGTTAAAACCAGACTTAAAATGTGAACATTATAGAGAATTTATTCCTATTGGCTACTTACACTTTGCCAACTGTTAGGAGTCATGTAGTAGTAAATGCAAAGCCAACTAAATAATTATGTAGGTGAAACAATTAATTTACAAATGTTACATCAGTTTTGTACGTTGTTTGGAGCTCAACCTAAGTTTTTAAAGCTTTTATTAGAATATTTTAAAGGCTTTATTTAATGTTATGAGTATTTATTTTAGTTTTTATCCAACAAATATAATTTTTATGGCTCTGAATTTTAAAATTTTTAGGGAATTATAACATATTTTTACACAAATATCCCAATTTATGGAAATTTTAACTGAAGTTGAAGGGGTTTGGAGAGTAACTTTCCTTTTATTTGTTGTAGTTATTCCTTGGTCTGAGACATTTATATTTTTATATAAAATGACCTTTTTCTGAAATTTGTATGTACCTATGATTTTGTTCTTACTTTTGGACATAATTTACTCTTCTTATAGAAAGTTTTACCGTTACTTACTTAGATCACTTCCTGATTCTGTACCATACCATACCTTTTCCATGATCTTTCTCGCAGATTTTACTAATGTGTTTGTTTTCGATTGAGATTTAACCAGTTTTTTCACGGTGAGTATTTAATTCCTCACTACCCTGAAGTAAGCTGAAGGCAAAACTGAAGACATTGCCCAATTTCTATGGGACGCGCCCGATGGAGGACTGGTATCCCCGCACGGGTATTTTAATATAATGAGCCCCAACCGAACACTCATTACGGTGGTAGCCATCCAACAAAATGCTACCTCCCAAAATTATTTAGATTTTTTTAATTTTTGTACTTTTTTGGTTCCTCTGAAAGTAAAGACATCACTTTACTTAAAGAAGCCTTTCAATGTGACGTAAAAACTTACAAAGGGGTTTTTATTATATATAATTTTACATTTTTTATTTTGTTTTTTATTTATTTTTTTAATACTGTTTTACAGTATGTTTTTTTGTTTTAGCTTTGTTGTGTTTTTCTTTTTGTGTAAACATATAGATATCTCTCCCTCACACCCTGGATCTACGGATACTATCCAGTCATAGAGTGTAACATTCAAACACATCTAAATACACGTACCTTATGAGGGCCCGGACTGCAGCTCAAGATCTTACGAGGTTTAGCCTAGGCTGTAGCCCCAAGCTGTAGGGCTGCTTCAGGGCAAACGCGTTTTAGGTTGCCTTGGAGAACAGTCGGGCGATTTTTTATTAAATTTGGACCACCCTCACCTCGATTGTACTGTATTCTATATCATATACACAGAGCTTGAGATAACCGTTTTGAAATTTTAGTAATGAAATATTACAAACGTGTCCATATTACAACAGAATTTACTTTACAAATCGTTTTCAAAGGTTGACGGTAAAAAAATTACCAAAAACTAACTTAACATTACTTGCCTGGCGTAGGAGTTACCTTAATCAAGAAGGAGGTTTACCCAGGACGAGGTTTCTACATTGTACTACGGTCGGGCTAAGCCCAGTGAGTGCCGTAAATTTGATTTCTCCGGGAATGTTAGCAACCATGGGTTATAGCAAGATTATAATTCCATTCCATCACTATTTTTTTCTTCTATAACCCCATGTAGTTGGAAGTATATAATCTTTATATTATTAACAATAAAAAGCAAGTCGATATTTCGCCTTTATTGTTGTGACACAAGCGATAAGATTGATTTGGTGAGCCACATCCTGTAACAATGTGGTAGTGCTCAAAGTATTACCCGTAGACTTATAACTGTGCATGTGTATACGTACATTATTAATTGAATCCTTCCTAACAATTATTAAATTTCCGTTTTACAATAATTATATAAAGGATTATGTCCTTGTAGTAGTGTTT
>JAQJVL010006786.1:0-27205 GCA_035578905.1 Stictocephala bisonia | reverse complement strand
AGATTGTTACAGTATAGGCTTTTTATAGTACAAGATGCAAAACTAAGAGTAAGATGTCAATCGTTATGATATGGGTAAAAATAAATGGTTCACCAGTGTAGTCATTGTTACTAATTAAGGTGAACTTTTCCTTAGGAAGAGTAATTTATTAGTGGGCCAATAGGCAGAGCAACTAAGTGACCTACAGCTTTACGTGGAATCCGAACCACGTAGTATTAGTAAACTTGGCAGGACTGATACTCAATTGTCTCTTGTAGCCATCGCCCGACACGGACACCCCATGCCAAGAGATAGATGCCCCACGGACAGTGGATGCCGTGAGATCGTATTAAGAGGTCTGAGGACAATCGCCTACAATCTCTCCTTTGCTCCTATGTAACTGTCTTACTCCTACATGGTTTTACAGCCTGAACAACGCCACTAGTGCCAACTATTTTATTTAATTAAATATATTGAGTTTTAAACGCCATCACATTGCTAGAAACTCACACTTATGTGTTTGAAAGTGAGAGGTGCTCGTATAACTCCACACACACTTAAATAATGCCTTGAACGAGAATTGAGATTGGCTCCACGAAGGTCAACAAATTCGCCATCTTGCAGTCAGTGCTATACCGTTATGTTACTAAGATTTAGACATGTACATTCGACATTTAGAGCAAAGTAAATTTCTCTAAGAATTTAATTTATTTAAAAAGTAAGCACGGTATAGTGAAACGAGTGGGTTTAAGATTAAACAGCAGTGTTAACAATAATAAGTATTTTAATTACATTAAATTTGTGGCATTTTAGTTAAGAAATCAATTCAATAATATCTTTCCGTAATATTTTCTAAATCACCCAACAGTGTTATGTAGAAACATGTACTACCTCCCACACACCCTACGTGCTTCGTATTTGGGTGATGGAGTTGTTCGTGTTATTTGATGAACTATATTCGCCGCCCTGAACCTCCCAATTACAAAGTGGTTTTCTATCGACCTTCTCGGCGCTTCACTTGCTACTTCCGGTTTGTCGACCTCGTCACCTAGCAACACTTCCTTCTTACTTCCGGTCCTCTTTGGCCCACTCCACTCGCCTTATTGTTCTCTGATTTCCGCTACCGAACACCTCAATCCTTACGGTTGCTTCACCTTGGAAATTAAACTGTTCCAGAGAAAAAAATAACAGCCCGAATTATAATAATAAATAATAATAATAATTTATTTTTCCAAAATATGCATTACACTTTATACATTACAATTAAAAAACCATTACTTTAACAAACATATAAGACAAAGTTTAACTAATTTATTTTTAAAGCTTATTAATAATAACTTATGTTATATAAATACTGCAATGTTCTTCTTCACTCTTCATACTCTAATCCAATTATCAATTCATATAGGACTAATTGGAAATACGAGAGAAGAAATCGACCGTCTCATAATCTCATTTTTTTTTTATTTTTTTTTTTATTTTTTTTTTTTTTTTATTTTTTGGAAAAATAAAAAAAATATGCACCTCAAAGGCTAGGCCTGTTTGAAGGTTGCAATCTTATTTAATTTACTTTTACCATTTAGAGCTCGTAGTATTTTTATGAATTTGATTCTTGAATAATCTAACAAAACGTTCATCAATTAATGAATATTTCTGATTTGACTTTTTATTGCTATTGCTTTTTTTTTTTTTTTTTTTTTATTTAATTTTTTTTAATTTAATTTTTTTATTTTTTATTTTTAGTTAATTTGTTACTGTGGAATGTTCAAAAGGAAATCTACTTCCTCTAAACAAAGTAGCCATCTCTTCAGTCTTCTTGTAAATAGTTTTTTACTAGTTATATTTTTAATTTCATCTGGCATTTTATTAAAAATTCTTGGCCCAACAAAGTTGAAAGTTTTCGTAAAAAAGGTTGAATTTGGTTTTGGTATATCTTTATTATTTACACTTCTAAGTTTAGATCTAAGGTCTAAAACAAGACCATTTCCAGTTCTATTTCCGCTCTTTATAAAAAACATTTTCAAAACTTTAAAAACATACAGATTTTTAAGGGGTAATATATTTAGGTCTTTGAATAATGGCATTGTGTGTTCATATCTGTCCTTACTCTTTATTAACCTTATAAATTTCTTTTGCATTAAAAAAATAGGTGTCAAGTTTGTTTGATAAGTCCCTCCCCATACTGAAAGCGCATATTCTAGTCTGCTGTGGACCAGAGAGAAGTATATCATCCTAAGAACTACTTCTGGACACAATGTTTTCAAGAAATAAAATACGCGAAGTACATTATTCAATTTCTTTTTCAATACATTAATATGAGTTTTCCAAGTTAAATCTTGTTCTATAGTTACACCCAAATACTTCACATATTTTGCATTTTCAATAACAACACAATTTTCTTGACATTCTGTATTTCTGTTCAAACAATTTACACATCTATATTTTATAGGTATTTGAAAAATATTATCCCCTCTCAGACTAAAATTAATATAATTTGATTTCTCTGCACTTAGTTGCATTTTATGTACCACGAACCACCACTTAAGTGCACTTAGATCTTCTACTATTGCTTCTCTAACTTCCTGCCATGTGTTTCCTAAGTAACAAAGTTCTCTTGATTGATACCTACAATTGATTGAGTACCTTCGACATTTCGTGTACTTTGTTATGTATCCCTGTTAATATATTTGGAATTGGATTTCAGACGTAGAGTTGAGAGTTGAGAGATAAGAGTTAAGAGTAGAACGTAGAGAGTAAGATGAAAATTCTTCTAAAATATCAACGATCTCTTATTTTTCTACCTGTTCCACTACCAACGGATTTTACATAATTATTTATATTAAGCATATTTTTAGTCTTTCTAAAGTCAATTTACCGAGCCAAAAAACAGGAATTAATATGTCTTCGTATATTACAAACTCTAGGATATTGAAATTTAAAGTTTATTAATTTTGTAAGCGAATAAATGAATTGATTTTTTATGTTTAAATTGTACTTGTTTCTTGTGGGCCTATATAAAGAATGTACTAATATTTAACTCAACATATCTGAAAGAGCAAATAAATATGTTTAGTAGCCAAAACCAAGAGATTGTTAGATTCATAATGAAGATAAACCAAACTGTCAGTGAAAAAATGCATGTCTGTTAACTGCTTGAAGAAAATATACAAGAGGACTAGCTGATAACAGAATGTTTCCAATAAAGTTTACAGAGACTTTTCGTATTGCATTCTAAAATAGATCATAATACGACATGTATTTTCTGGCAGGTTTGTGAATTTTCCTGTAGAGACAGTTGACAGGCCGATTTCAGATATCTTACTAATTTATCTCATCTTCCCGCCTTGGAAAGAAAAATACAACCACCAATAGTACTTTCTCTACAGTTAAAGAAAGAATACTTAGTTTTTCGTATTGTACTCAGATTATTATCGTGAGAACTAGTGGAGCATTGACATTACTCACGTAGTAAATAATGGGATAACAATCGCATGTTTTTCTTTTTTCATGAATACTGTTTTGAACACGTTGTTGTGGCGTACGTATTTTACCACTCTCTCTTCTTTTGATGGGCCAATCAATGTACTGTAAACGGTTTTACGGGAAATAAAGTCTCATACACCGTTCATATATTCCTCTGTTTCGTAGTTAGCGTGTTTAAATCCATCAAAATACATTAGAGAAAGCACATAGAATGAGAACGAAATAAAGTCTCTTACACCATTCATATCTTCCTCTGTTTCGTAGTTAGCGTGTTTAAATCCATCAAAATACATTGGAGAAGCCACATTGAATGAGAACGAAATAAAGTCTCTTACACCGTTCATATCTTCCTCTGTTTCGTAGTTAGCGTGTTTAAATCCATCAAAATACATTAGAGAAAGCACATAGAATGAGAACGAAATAAAGTCTCTTACACCGTTCATATCTTCCTCTGTTTCGTAGTTAGCGTGTTTAAATCCATCAAAATACATTGGAGAAGCCACATAGAATGAGAACGAAATAAAGTCTCTTACACCGTTCATATCTTCCTCTGTTTCGTAGTTAGCGTGTTTAAATCCATCAAAATACATTGGAGAAGCCACATAGAATGAGAACGAAATAAAGTCTCATACACCGTTCATATCTTCCTCTGTTTCGTAGTTAGCATGTTTAAATCCATCAAAATACATTGGAGAAGCCACATAGAATGAGAACGAACCAATCACCAATCAGGTTATACTTGTAAAAACAGCTGATATCATTTAGTTTAATGAGCTGCCACCAGATAGTAGCAGGCTATAATTAACTAGCAGTGAAACTAGAAGTTCTTGAATTCCCGTATTTGTTGTTTTTATAGTTAACACTACTTCCAATATCATTTTTTCTAGGCGTAAATGCGGAAAAGAGGATTTAACACATCAAATCTTGTATAAATAAGCATACAAATTAAATAAAAAGGAAATTCGCGTTAATTATTGGCTGGCAAGGCCTTCTGGCGTGTCTTGTGCGTGCCACTGGTGCAGTGTGTCAAGGTCATGACTCCGGCGTGTTTCATGTGCATCGAAGTGTGATGCACGCATGACGACACGCAAAAACTCGTGAGGACATCGGTGTGGGACCTGTGACAAGAATTGTCTTAACTGATAACAAGTTATAGGGGTTTTTTTACAGAGATAGCTTTTTTATTAATTGGAACCTAATCATTATGGCTTTCGATGGTGTGCCAAACTGCTGCATCCAAATTTGAAAAAAATTGAATCTAAAATATTAAACCATCTATTAAACAATTTTTTTCATGAACTTTATTTCTGCTTGGAACAGATTGGTTAAAGATATACAATACAAGTATGCGCCTCATAACACAAATTTATTACAATATAAAATACACAATGTGCTAGTATTATGGTGATCGATTTAAGTATTCCTCAGCCAGAGAAATTCAGGAATGAGATCTGAGGAAGGTAAAATAGAACCGAAATATCTGGACTTCCTAATAGTTCGTAACGATACGAGAATAATGTATAGGGTAGGGGGATTTCCCAGAGATGAGAACACTAAAAAAAACCAAACATACTGGATCTTCTCCAGCTCGTAAACCTTATTATTGTCCAACCCATGGAAATCACCGGATGACAAGCTCCGGTTGCAACAATGAAATGAGAAAGTACGAGATTATTGGAGCAACTCATTCCGTTATGTACATCAATACGTCTTGTCTCGTAATCCGATCTCACAAAGTACTTGTTAATAATTGACAATCTCTTAGTTCCCGAACTACAGATTGTACAGGATCTTAAGAATGGGTGGCAACATATTTTAAGTGAAAATCTTTCCCAACACAAGTATGCAGCTTTTGAAGTAAATTTCTTCGGTTGTCAGAGATAGGTGTATAAATATTTATGTAATTTGCCCGGTTAACCTACGGAGGGTGCCAATACTCAGCGATATTGCGCAATATTTTCTCCAACACGCGCCGCCACATGAACTCACACTCGTTGTAACATTGCACGGGTGGTCGCGCACTGCGTTTTTTCACTGTACTTTCGATTGTGCGTGCCACCATTAGAATCAGCAATATAATATAATGACTTACCATAACAGTGTTCATAACCTAACCTGAGATAGCTTCTGCGCTCACCATTGGTCTTGTATGCATGTAATGTAAAAAATAGTGTAATTTCTTTAATATAAACACTTTTACATTTTATTACTATAATATATTCTATTAAATTCGTAAATCATATCAGTATATTACTATCTTTATTTTTTTTATTATTTTTTTTTTTAGCGTGATTGGAAGAGAGGACTCCGTAAAAACTTGTAAACATCTATCGTTCCTTATAGAGAACACTTTGACAAATTCCATACCCTACCACACTCTATTACACGAATTTTATGAATATAAATCTGGATGAAGAATAAATTGAGTTCAGTCATTTTGTAAACATTTTTAATTCAGTTCAGTCTTAACCTGCAATATATAATGCCCCTTTTCCGATACAGTGACAACGCTTTTAAAATAAGTCACATCATCTGGAGCATCCGGTAAAGATGATACAAATGGTTGTGTTTGTACTTACATAAAAAACAAAAAAGTCTTTTTTGACAATTAAATGGTGCAATTTCCCATTTATGCGTCTTGACAGTCAGTGGATATATAAAGTACATTGCTTCGGGATTAACATATAAACAGTAATGTTTTAGTTTATTAATGGTAGCTTCGCGTTCCAACCCCGTTACGGCCTGCAGCCTCGCTTGGGAACTCTGTCTTTAGTCCCATTTGTGGATCTCGACCTGCGGCCTTGTAGAGAGATTTGGACTGTATCACAACATAGTCTTTTTAAAAAGCTGATGGTATATTAGGAATCGAGATAGAAATACCTTTAACCTGATCTTGGGTGTGTTTCAAAAGTTTTAAATTCAGGTTTTTTTTACAGCTGATGATTAATTAAATAAATAAAATAACTAGGTAAGAGTAAAATTGACACTTCTTTAAAGGCCAGTGGGACGGAGCCCTAGAATCGGAGGTTCTAGGGCTCCGTCCAAACCAAACCAAAAACCTTCCCGGGAGCGAACTCTACAACTGTTAACCCATACGATAAACGGGATAATAATATAAATAGGACTGACAAAATTGCATTGCACTCAGTCAAAAATTAATATACTATATGAAATGTTGGTAAATATCTTAATACTCGTATACAATTAATTTATATACAAATAGTTCATATAGCATATACTTAAGCATAACAGCTTAAATTGGTTTAGAAGATATTTCAATAGGAGGAAACAAAGAGTTCACATTGAAGGCATATATAGTGACCCATCTTCAGTTGAATTTGGTGTAATCCAGGGTAGCACTCTTGGACCAACACTTTTCCTCATTTAAATTAATAATCTTTCAAAAGTAAATATTAAACGTTCGTTGATTTTGTTTGCTGATGACACCGCTGTTGTTACGGTAGGTGGTACGTGGGAGGAGGTGTATTGCCAGGCGTCGGAAGATTTGACAAAAATTAAAAGGTGGTTAGACAAAAATATTCTTACTGTCAATCTAATTAAAACGAAATTCCTCCCAATTTATTTACGAAATGATCTAGGCCCAGTTTGAGAACGCTACAATTTCATTCTTGTGGTGATCCGAAGTCTGCTGCCTGCAGTTGTGTGGCATTATTGAGCGTATTTGAGTGTTGTTATAGACCACAGGCTCAGCTGGGTTCCACACGTTCAGTATATCAAGCAACGAATTTGGAAATTAACGTATGCTTTTACCCAATAAAGTGAGGTTCTGACTTCGGACCAGCGCCGAAATGTATATTATGCCTATGTGCAGTCTCTCTTGCAGTATGGCATACTGGTCTGGGGCGGAGCCTCGTTGGCAGTCCTGGAGCCCTTGCCGTGGCGCAGAGGAGAATAATTAAAATCATTCTAAAAAAATCAACTTTATCATACCATGTTATTAAATACTGAATTTTCTGTTTTAAACATTAGGTAGCTCTTTATAAAAAAAATCTTCTTGTGTACGTCAGAAATAATAAGAATAATATTTTTTGGGTTTGGAACATAACTATGCAACAAGAAATAGAATTGGCATTGGTTATCAAATTCCACGATTGATTAATAGATTGGATCACTCTAATCCTTTTTATCTTGCGCATTATCTAAATAAAAACTTGCCACAGCAAATTGCTGATTTGGAAGGTGCCAGTGTCGCCGTGTATAAGCGTACGATCAGTGAGTGGCTACTTCAACTCAACCTGGATGATGTAGAGAGCTTGCTTCAATCCCAATATACATGACTTTCTAATTTTACTGTTAAGCAAAGAACCGATTGCCTAATTGATTTTCAAAATTAACAATTTTTTCACTTATAATTCATTAGCATCGTCATCTAAAAGTTTGCAGTCCTTTTAGGTTTTTTCAATCTATTTATTTATTTTATTTATTTATTAATTTATTTTTATTATGTTATTTAAAATTGTTCAGCTCTTAATTAGCCAGGATATTTTGGTGATGACAGTTGATCTATAGTTTAACATCTTTTCATAATTGTAAGAGTTACTTTTTTGGAATTAAATAATTCAAAATGATTAAGATATCATTTTTTTCTGGTAAATATCTCTAGAATAGCATTATTAGTAATTAATATTACACGAGCCTTAGAGGAGCTCTCTCTTGCACACAGACCTTTGTCTGCAAGATAATGTCTATGCAAGAGGCATTCTTTTGTAATTTTGTATTTTATTGTGTAATTGAACTGGAATAAAGTGATTTTTTTGATTTTGATTTTTATATTAATTTTTGACAGGATGCAAAAGTATATTTCAGTAACCACCTTATCACCAAGAAATAATATAAAACAGATGTTATAATAAACAAATATAAATAAGTTGCAGAAACATTTACATCAGGGGTTTCAAATTTTCCTTTCCTTTGTTTTGTTAGTAAACAAATCAAACTAAAACTCCTTGATTAGTTTTCCAAAATCTTCCAATTTCATTTTTCATTTTTTGTCATTTTTTTCTGAATAACATTTTTTGAAAAAATAGGAATTTTTTTTAATCTGAAGGAAAGCCGTTGTCAAGTGATGAAATAGCAACGAATTTCATGTACTCATTTTTATATATTAAGATAAGTGGAATGAGGTTTTAAATGAGGGTCAAATACAAAACAATTGAACGTCTTTCAATACAAATGAATCAAACCATAAATATAACATGTAACAACATTACGTTACATCACCGACATTGATCGCCGTTATATGAGTACATTTTGTACTTGTATAATCAATTTTGTTGTATGTAGGCATAGCCCGTATTAGATGTTTTACAAAATTAGTACTTTTGTGTTAGTTACAGAAAAGTATTAGTTTAAAATATCTAATATTAAATATTACTACTATTTTTCTCCATATCACACTGTTTAATAAGGTCAGCAATAGTAATAATTTTAGACGTGACTTAGTAATATTGTATTAGTATGTTCTAATATTAGCGATTTCTCAAATATATTAATAGCAGGTTATAGCATAAACTAAGATACATATTTTGATCAAAAAAGGGGGAAAATGTGGACAAAACTATAAAATTTGATAATAATTCACCAATAATTAGGTTTATTAACATAAAACTAAATAAAATTTCAGTAATACTACATAAAAAACTGTAAAAGTAAAAACAATTACACTTAATTTAATCTAAATATTAGAATTACAGTATTTAAATGGTCGTATGGCCGTGTCATTTATCAGAAAAAAATCTTTGGATATTAACTAATATTTCTGTAAAAATGAATCTCTGTTTGCATTCACACTAACATTAATATACCAGGAATAGCAAGGGATAATATTTCTTGTGCCAAGATTGCGCTAGAAGACAGAACTAGCATATCATGTCAGGAATACAAAAATATTTATATTAGTCTGGATCACATATTAGTTTCTCTGTGTATCAGTTACTCTGAGTATCTGTTACTCTGCGTATTAGGTAGTTTTCTGCATCTAATACTGTACGAAAAAGCTAATACTAACATATTCAGCCATCTCTAGTTGTATGACATTCTCTTGTACTGTACTTCCACAAACACGATAGTGCCAGTTAAGAAACTATTTGAAAGTAATAAATCTGCCTTAATTAGTGGTCATGACATACAAGAATATAACATTAGTGGCCAGAGAACGCTATCCGGGAAGTACAGAACAGTACATTACGAGTTTAACAAGGAGCTCATCAGTTCATTAATAAACTGTCTAGTTATATCAAAAACGCCACAACGCTTAGACCGACAACAGATGCTATCATGCGTCTAGTCGAGATGATAGTAAATGTAATTGAAGGTCGAAGAGAGACGCTTAGTGTATTTCTTGACTTTTCCAAAGCCTTCGACTGTGTTGATCACAATTCACTTCTCTACAAACTGGAATATTACGGGATACGAGGAGTTCCTCTAAGATGGCTCGAGTCATATCTCAGTAATAGAACACAATTAGTTGGAATTTCAGAAGTCAGATCGAGGTAGGAAAGACTAACTTATGGCGTCCCTCAGGGGTCCATCCTTAGCCCGTTACTCTTCTTGATCTACGTCAACGACGTTGGCGCATCTGTTCCAACAAGGGCAACTCGTCCAGTATGCATATGACACGACTCTCTGTCTGAAAGCAAACTCAAACACAGAACTCAAAAAAATCGTTTTCATTGAACTCAACAGCACCATCCAACATTTTATCAAACTCAATCTCAAAACTAATCCAACAAAATCAAACTTCATTCATTTCTCTTTGGGACAAAAAGACTCAAACTCAGACAGCTTGACAGTCGTGCTGGACGACACTGAGATTGAAGAGGTCTACACAGTAAAATTCCTCGGAATACACCTTGATAAAGGGTTGACTTGGGATTGTCATGTAGACCATGTTTGCTCAAAACTTTCCTCAGGAATTTATGTTTTGAGAAAACTGTCAGCGTATTGCCCAACTCAAGTGCTGATGAGGACTGATCTACCCTCACCTCACCTACGGGCTGACGGTGTGGTGTGGCTGTTCAAATTCAAACATTTCAAGAATGTTCATTCTTCAAAAAATAGCGGTGCGAATAATTGCGAAACTGAATCAAAGAGAGTCGTGCAAGCCAGCCTTCAAAAACTTGAAGCTGTTGACATTGCCCTGCCTCTACATCCTAGAAACACGTATTTTTTTCAAATCAAAATCTGAAACTATAAGAGGTAGCGATATACACTCTTATGCGACTAGAGGCAGGGATGACTACCGGACTGCAAGGCACAGAACGGTAGCTCATGAACGTTTGCCCTCGCAGACAGGCGTTCATTTTATCAACAAGCTGCCAAATGAAATCAAGTGTACCCATACGCTCAAGGCGTTTAAAACTCGTCTGAAAACCAAGTTGATTGTGGAAGCATTCTACAGTTCAGACGAGTTCATGGCACACTTCTGGGAGACCTAACAAAATTTACCTGAGTATTCTAGTGGAGGGGGATACTATTCGTCTGAATGTGTGTGACAGTATATCTGTTTTGTATGTATGTATATGTAAATATTTTATAGATTAGTTGACGATTGCAATACATTTTATGTAATGTCTCATACAATAAATGTTACTACCCTATTATTATTATTAGCGTCTAAAAAGCTTCTAAGATATGCACACGCATTTTACAATGTAGGATAGTGTTTTACGTGTAACTGGACATACTCCTTTGTAGAATTGACTCGGCTGCTGAAATTGGGTCTAAATCAATCGTTTTATAAAGATGTGAAACTTTGTAAGTATGAATTAGTCTAGTTTGTTGTTTCAATGTAAAAACATACATTAATTACGTTATGTGTAACTATATTACATCTTTGAATTGAATTATAATTTAAATTTAAGTATTATATTATCATCTAAATACAAGATGTAAGACAGAACTTAATAAATCCTTAACTGTAAAGGTAGTCGATTTATCGTATAATATGTGCGGCCTAGGGATGGCAACGATATATCGATATATTTGTTTCAATATATCGATACATTAGTATCGAACATTTCTTTCAATACTGTCAACAATATCAATACGTTTATCCGATATATCGTATCACAAAATATTGATATTATACTCCCTATTCAAAGTCATCAATACTCGAAAAAATAGTATATTTCATAACAAGAGTGGAAAGTGGGGTTTTGCATGTTCGAGACCATATGTTTGAAGTGCGAGACTTGTCGAGCACTTCAATTGGTCGAGAACATACAAAACACTTTCACTCAAGTTTTGAACGATACTTTTCACTACACTACGGAATAAAAACAGGTGTTGTTGACTGTGGAAAAATTTCGGTTGTAAACAATGTTACTTTCGGTAGTAAACAATAGACAGCTTTTGAAAATATGATGTTTCGCAGGTTGTAAACACATAAATAAAAAAACAGCTGAACTCATAGTAGTGTAGTGAAAAAGATATTAATAAATTTCTATGCTAAAAAACGTGAAATTGAAATAATAAAGCATTATATTCTGATTTTTTACGTCAGATTAACAAACTACAATGTATCTGATTGTAGATCTTAGGGGAATCAAGGCCAGTTTATAACGTTTATGGCTACTGTTGAACTAATTTGTTTATTTTTTTGTTTGTATAAGTAACCTAATTGTATTTTTATAAATACAATAATAATTAGCATAAAAACAATACTAATTATAGTATATAGTAAATTACATAACAATTGAAAGTATGATTATTCTAATTTTAAATGTTTTCATTCAACCACTATAACTAGTTTAATGTAGGTAAATGTATTTAATTTTTACAAACAATAATTTGGTAGGCCATTTTCAATAGCAACAGAAAAAACACACACACACAAAAAAAGTTTTTTGTGTCATCACATACCATTTACAGTTCGATATATAGGTTAATCGATATATCGATATTTTTCTTTCAATACAATCGTTACATCGATATTTGCCTTGCGATATATCGATATGTTGAACATGTTTGCCATCACTATATGCGGCTGATCAATAATAAATAATTTACCTCTCTAAGAGGAAAAGCCGCTACATAACCAGCCAGCTTATAGTGATGACAAACATGTTCAACATATCGATACATCGCAAGGTAAATATCGATTTAACCGTAGTATTGAAAGAAAAATATCGATATATCGATTAACCGATGTATCGAACTGTAAATGGTTCATCTCTTAAACTTATACTAAATTAGCACAAATATGGTTTTCACTATAATTTTAACTGACCGTATAGTTACGACAGCTTAGAGGACCTGTTTAATTTAATCAGCAATATTCTTTTTACAAATGTTCATTTTTACATTTATTATTGCCTTTTAACAGATTTCTAATACATTAAAAGGACAATTCAGAAAGTTCTGACCAACTGGTCCACTTCACTTGTACTTCTTAAAACACTAAAATTGGGAAATGTGCTAAAAACAATATAAAAATACAACTAGATTGAAGATAAAATATCTTCTCGAGCTATTTAGTTTTATGCATAATTATTTTGTCCATTCTCCCATATAACATCACCAAATCGTCTTGTGTTATGTGAATGTATGTTTTTATATCACACGAAACTTTAGTGACAAGCACAACAAGGAGTACATACGTTCGTACTTTCATTCGGGGTACGTAATTTAAAATTACTGGTCAATTACAGTCAATTTGTAATCCTCTTTAGATATGTTCAGATTCAAGTGACTCTGTACAGACTATAATCAATAACTATAGACTGCCCACTTACATGAGTCCCGTGAAGCCAGTTGTCCTGTTCGGTGAAATTAGTTCATGTTCGGTTTTCACAGGTAACGCCATCAGTCTCCTACTCTCTCCAGCACACGCTGAAGTGACTATAATAACTGACCTAATAGTACGCAAAACAGTCATCCAAGCACTTATTTGAAACCAATCACCGTTAGATAGCAGCACAGCGCACGGCTAGAACAAACGCATATCCTTGGACAATATTTTAACTGGTTATTATTAAATTGTAACATGTATGAAAAAGTAGTAAGGAGCCATATTAGAAAGAGGCAATTTCACGTGACAGTTTGCCGGCCAAGCGGAAGGGAAAGGCCTATATTTTAACGCTTCAGTGGTTTTACATCACCTCTTCAATAATAATCACTACAAAACCGATTAGCTCGCTAATATTTTACAACATATAACTTAAATGATACCTGTATAAGAAGATGAAATTGGTTCTTTTACGACCGTCCAGAACAGAGAAGAAATTATTGAAGAAAACCGACAAATATTTTTATATTATGTGAATGTAATACATTTCAATCATGGTAAACAAATACTAGGTGCTTTATGTGAGAAAATTTAACTGTGACAGGTCTGGTCTTGTTAAAGCAATTAGATTTCAAAAAGAATACCTCAATCGAAAACATGAAAATATAGTATATGCAGTTTTGTTGTATTTTCCATTTAATTGAATAACGTTCTGATTGTAATTGTATTTAATAACGTTTATTAGAAATTTTACTTCAGTAAGATATCATCATCATCAAGAGTATTCTGCCCTCAGGCAGGTCCTGCTGCAGCCTTCCGCTAAACCTCTCCGTTTTGAGCAAGTCTTTTTCTTAACTTCCCTCCGGTCCTTAAACTGTTCACCATGTGATATCTTCTTAATTCCTTTTCTATCATTCTTTTAACGATGCCCGCTATAGCTGCTCTCAACATACTCTCGCCCCTCATCACATGTTCTAACCAATTAATTTTTCTTCTTCCCATGGACTAACGAAGAATAAACGTGGAATAGTGTTGATGACGTGTTTATATGTGAAAAACAGGTCAAACTGACACTGATTCTCAAAATTGTAAAAGTATCAGTTATTTATACCAATACATCAAGCAGCATTGTAAAACCAACCTACCTCAATATACCCATCAGTTTGGGCCAGTAGTTATACATTTAAACTGTTTCTTTTTCTAAATGTCATTCGGTAAAATTTGTTTAACAAATTTAGAAAGTGTACTAGAATTTATATACATAGTAACTTTCATAATGGTCACATAGTTTTGACATATAAGAAAGTGATAAGCGGTGCCGCAGCGCATTATTTGTAACGTAGTTAGGTTAGGATTAAATATGTAAGTAATAAATAAATAGGTATATATTGGTAGACGTGTAGCTAGTCACTTGCTATTTAATTTGACGATATACTCTGTCACAGAGAAGAAAGAAACAGAGGTCGCTTTCTTGCGATGTACATCTTTATAGGTCTGTAAAAATAATAATCCCTGTGATATTCTGGGAACAAGGAGGGACTGACAAGGTGTTGGCCCTGCCATCGACATACTGGAGAAATGACTTCTCGACACACATTTAGCACACTGTTGGATGAGAGCGTTATTCCTTTCTTTTCTGTGGCAGGACATATTTTAAAGGACCTGCCAGCATATGTACGCGCAATGAGCAAATCCTATATTTAAAATTTAAGGCGCCAAGACTTTAAAACACTAGTAGACTACAGTAAGTTGTCGGAAGATAGAGCGAAGCGTCTTTTCCTTCATGTCAATGTGTCAGAGAGAGAGCGCATCAACTATATATAACTATATATGTGTGTGTGTGTGTGTGTGTGTGTGTGTGTGTGTGTGTGTGTGTGTGTGTGTGTGTGTGTGTGTGTGTGTGTGTGTGTGTGTGTGTGTGTGTGTGTGTGTGTGTGTGTGTGTGTGTGTGTGTGTGTGTGTGTGTGTGTGTGTGTGTGTGTGTGTGTGTGTGTGTGTGTGTGTGTGTGTGTGTGTGTGTGTGTGTGTGTGTGTGTGTGTGTGTGTGTGTGTGTGTGTGTGTGTGTGTGTGTGTGTGTGTGTGTGTGTGTGTGTGTGTGTGTGTGTGTGTGTGTGTGTGTGTGTGTGTGTGTGTGTGTGTGTGTGTGTGTGTGTGTGTGTGTGTGTGTGTGTGTGTGTGTGTGTGTGTGTGTGTGTGTGTGTGTGTGTGTGTGTGTGTGTGTGTGTGTGTGTGTGTGTGTGTGTGTGTGTGTGTGTGTGTGTGTGTGTGTGTGTGTGTGTGTGTGTGTGTGTGTGTGTGTGTGTGTGTGTGTGTGTGTGTGTGTGTGTGTGTGTGTGTGTGTGTGTGTGTGTGTGTGTGTGTGTGTGTGTGTGTGTGTGTGTGTGTGTGTGTGTGTGTGTGTGTGTGTGTGTGTGTGTGTGTGTGTGTGTGTGTGTGTGTGTGTGTGTGTGTGTGTGTGTGTGTGTGTGTGTGTGTGTGTGTGTGTGTGTGTGTGTGTGTGTGTGTGTGTGTGTGTGTGTGTGTGTGTGTGTGTGTGTGTGTGTGTGTGTGTGTGTGTGTGTGTGTGTGTGTGTGTGTGTGTGTGTGTGTGTGTGTGTGTGTGTGTGTGTGTGTGTGTGTGTGTGTGTGTGTGTGTGTGTGTGTGTGTGTGTGTGTGTGTGTGTGTGTGTGTGTGTGTGTGTGTGTGTGTGTGTGTGTGTGTGTGTGTGTGTGTGTGTGTGTGTGTGTGTGTGTGTGTGTGTGTGTGTGTGTGTGTGTGTGTGTGTGTGTGTGTGTGTGTGTGTGTGTGTGTGTGTGTGTGTGTGTGTGTGTGTGTGTGTGTGTGTGTGTGTGTGTGTGTGTGTGTGTGTGTGTGTGTGTGTGTGTGTGTGTGTGTGTGTGTGTGTGTGTGTGTGTGTGTGTGTGTGTGTGTGTGTGTGTGTGTGTGTGTGTGTGTGTGTGTGTGTGTGTGTGTGTGTGTGTGTGTGTGTGTGTGTGTGTGTGTGTGTGTGTGTGTGTGTGTGTGTGTGTGTGTGTGTGTGTGTGTGTGTGTGTGTGTGTGTGTGTGTGTGTGTGTGTGTGTGTGTGTGTGTGTGTGTGTGTGTGTGTGTGTGTGTGTGTGTGTGTGTGTGTGTGTGTGTGTGTGTGTGTGTGTGTGTGTGTGTGTGTGTGTGTGTGTGTGTGTGTGTGTGTGTGTGTGTGTGTGTGTGTGTGTGTGTGTGTGTGTGTGTGTGTGTGTGTGTGTGTGTGTGTGTGTGTGTGTGTGTGTGTGTGTGTGTGTGTGTGTGTGTGTGTGTGTGTGTGTGTGTGTGTGTGTGTGTGTGTGTGTGTGTCTTTGTTGCAGGCTATTTCCATCTCTCTCACACCACTTTACTCAAAGCAGAGAATTCTCTCGGCGCTTTAAAAACCCTCTTAAGCTCCTCTCGTCCTGATTGTTTGCTACGAGATCTGGCCGTATCCTGCAACCCTGACCGCACGGGATCCATGTTGCAACAGTCACGGTTGGGCCGCCACCGTGCTCCACTGAGCCCCAATGGCCAGAAAATAACAGACTACTGTTTCTCCCGCTCAATATAAACGACTAGGACATGTGTCCTTAGGCTCAGGCTATGTACGATTTCATCCAACCGGATTTCGGTAATCCGGCCATATTTTAACCGACTCTGGACACGAACAGCATATTCCCTATTTAGTGTTGTTTTGACTCAGGAGTGAAATAGTTTATATATATATATAATCAAATCCTCTTATAACTTTGATCAATAAACTGTTTTTACTGCGTAGTAATGTATATACATTAAAAGAAAATATTTACAGAAGTTTTCGTTTGAATATTTGGAGAACACAGGCGCTTTAACTGTTCACACAAATAATATTATTCTTCAATCATAAAATTTCAGTTACGTCCGTTTTATTACTACAAAGTTAAATGTAAATAAAATCATACTTAGCTTCTCATGACCTGGCTTTTTGTTAATCATTTTCTGTGTCATATATAACCTAATATAACTATTTAAAAATCGTAACTTTATCTCCCGTTATGTTCATTTTTTATTTTTTTTCACCGGCAGGTCAGGTTGGACCCTCGTGTGCGCTTCTAACACCCTCCGGACCTAACAGAGGGAATGTGCGCAAGTAACACGACACTAAAAAGTTGTCTCTTATAACTAAAATTCAAATATATATCGGTGATCAAACTTGTAAATTATATAGCAGCAAAACAAAACAGTTAAGCTTTGTTAAAACCAAACGACGGTATTTTCTATGTGTGTAACGGTAAGTGGTTGTAGAGACTGTATCCCGTCACAAAACTGACAAGTGTATTGTCATTTTCTGAAGTGTATTGTACACTGTACTGTAGACGGCGTACGTGGTCTGGCTCACACAATGCCTGTGGCCTTGGCCGTCTGGACAGAGTTACGTCCACCTCTAGTCATTACGTCATCACTTTCTTCCACTTTTTAGTTTTTTAATGAGATAATTAGTCAACTGAGTCATTTAAACATCATCTATTTATAAAATATTATTTTTTCAAATATACTATCTTTAGTAAGTCACTGCTGGGAAGTTGACAGCCCTGTAGTACCTCCCGAGGACCAAAACATGCTGTTTTATTTCAACTGTATGATTCGTGTTTATTAGTATAATGAGTTATAGATATCATTCTATGATTATGAAAGGTCCAATCTAGTGGATCATTAGTTGATATTATCAATTTTTTAAATTTAAATTCGTCCAGTATTACAAGTAAAATTTAAAATATTTAACTACAATAATAATTTTAAAAACTCAATTTTTTACAAAAACCAACTTATAGTCCACTATAACAGTTGTTCACCTATCAAATGACGCTTCAAGTCACAATAAAATCCTTATTAAAGACCGAGTCGTTGATAACGTTTTGGGGGTTTTCTTGACGCGAAACGGTCCCCTTAAATAATATTCAAAGCGTATAATATAAGACTTCAAACGCTTTTTACCATTAATGGGTCCCTAAATCTTCAATATGATATACCTTAATTATCACTCCGTAGGTCTTTGCGAGAAAATAATGTTCTCCAAATGTTGGAAACAAAAAAAAATTTAAAAGATTTCAAAATGTGCGTAGAAGTCATGAACCTAAACCTTATTTTACTATTAATATTTTACTATTAATATTTTTGTTTTGAGATTACAGACTGACATTTTAAAAAAAGTATAAAATCTAGTAACTATCGATGTTAGCATTACGCCTATTCTGGATGCTATTTCAGAGCTTAGCTGTATTGAGATGTTAGTATCTATCTGATGAAGGCGCGTGTATTAAAAGTAGTTACATTGAATTTACATGACGTAGACAAAGATATAAAAAAGTTTAGAAAATCATTGCTATTGGTAAACAATCAATAACGTTTATTCCAAATGTTTTCTAACTATGAATGAAAACTAGGCCAAACAGCTTATTCAGAAACGTAATTTAGTAACGCACCAGAAACTATAAATTTTACTATTCTATAGTTTTAAATCAGCTGATCGGTAGGAATAAATGTTTTTTTAGAAAAGTGCACCCACCCTACCCTGCGTCTATCGAGCGCACGTTTAGGTTGTGCCATATGTACAATTATCAACTCTGACAATGTGTTGTAGCTACTTTAAAACGCTCAATATACAACTGAACAAAGACTTTGTCCAAATGTGATTCACGTCCTAGTGGGGCAATATATTTTGACAATCGGGTAAACACGAACAAAAATTAAATTCCAAGTGGATTGTCCATTTAAACGCAATGACACAAGCCAAAACCCATTGCTGGTGAGAAAAACGAGTTCATTTAACGCTAATACTTGCTGTTCTCGTCGATAAATATTATTCCGGCTGTCGTTTTATCGTGAGATTAAAAATTCCTCCCCTCCCGCTCGCCTGCGATATATTGCGCTGAGCTGATCATTGTCGCCCCCTAAATAAAGCTATTATATAGTGTTTTGCCTCCCTCCCACCCTTCCGCGGGCATTATGGGACAAAATGGAGCCAATCCTATGATTTACAGACCTCTGTCCTTATTACACCGGGCCATTATTTGTCTCCCGTGATCATTTTCTAAATGAAGTTATTTATAGTTTTCTTACGTCAGTGATATATAGTTTGTGTTTGTAAAAATGATTTATCCATATCAAAGACACGACAGCGTATTGACAAATCAATTGTTTATTTTCATACAAATACCCTATAGTCAAAATAACAAGCATATTATGTCAAAATCACAAACACAATGTTTCAAAAATACTTGATATTTTGTGAATAAAAAAGTTTTTAAAAAGGTGATGATAAAAGAAGAGAATTATGAAAGCATTTTTCAGAAATTAAGTTTAAATAAATAGATTTATTAATTATATAATGCCTTTATAATTATGTTGCAAGTTTAAGTTATTTTCCCTTTACCAGCCTTAAACTATAAATTTATAAATAATATTCATTTATTTCTTTTAATGTTTTTTTACAATTGCATAAGCTTACAAATGAAATTTAAAAATGATATGTCATTAAAATGTCAATAATTTGACGATAATGATGATATGGTCCTGAAATATGAGATAGAAATATGTTTCAGCGTTATATCCTATCTCAATCCTTCAGAAATCCTTTTTACGCATTGTAACCTTTTCCTGCAGGACAAGTCATTCTTGACCAATTTTCGTAAATCTTAAAGTACTTCCAATTAGACATTTGTACATTTATAAAGTTTTAAAAATCTTTTTTATAAGAAGTTCAACTTGTTTTTTTTGCGTATCACCGATATATGATCTGAGAAGAAAAAACCTAGAAATTCCAAAATCCAATTTGACATGCTTCCAGCAGTTTTATACTTGTATTGCTCCTAGATTATACAATCTAGTTGCGAAGCAATTAGGGGAAATCCATCTACTCAATATAATCAAATTTTTAAATACGCTAAAAGAATTTTTGTTTTCTTTAACTGATGTTGAACACTTTATTAAAATACAAAATTAACTTAAGAAATATATTTTAATCGTATTTGGAAGGGTTCTGACTGCTTAACAATGGAATTTAATCAAGTATTTAGTCTTTCATTTCATTTCTATAGTAAGTTAATTGTGATTGTGGAACATCATTGTTTACACTTTACAGTCAAGGGTATTTATGATTAATTATACAATTATGTTTTATTTAAGTAGCTGGCACTGTCACTCCTAGTTTTATTTTAATTATTCAAAGTGAAGGAAATCCCACTATAGGCTAGGCCTTTGGGATCCCTACTTTATTTCACAGATGTTTGTTATTTTTATTTTTAAGTTTATCATACCAAATTGTGTTTGCTTTGTATACCTTATTGTATTATACAAGATGTGTGTGAAATAAATTTCTTTTGAATTGATTTGAATTGATTTGAATTGAATTAAAATATAACAAATGTTGTTTAATTTATCCTGCAATTGATGTTGTCTAGAAAATCTTCAGTTTTGTAGTATGATTTATTTTTTAAATAATTTCTTCCACTGTTTTTATATGTTTTGATAATTGGCTCTTTTTGCGATCTTCTATAGGTGTTTATTTTTTCTTCTGTTTTTTTTTTCTAATTTTAATCAGTTAGTGTTCAATTATAAATTACAAAACGAAACCGTAGATCTTTGCACTACATTATATGGTTTATGTTCGGTGTGGTTCACCATGTTGTAGACAGGATTAAGAAGGTCCTTTCAGGTTAACGATTGATAGCTGAATGGAACAATACCGGTAGTTGGAATGGAACAATATACTCTCGGTCCGGGTGGGATGGAAGTCATTAGATGGGCCACCAAGCTTGGGGTACAGAACTGAGGAAGTGGGAACTCCAAAAGTGGATCACCTTGCCTCTGGAACACAGTGGTGCAATGATTGATAGATGAATGGGACAATGCTGGTAGTTTGCCAAATATTCTCGGTCCGGGTGGGATGGAATTTGTGGGACGTGTACATCCAGCCGGGGGCACAGAACTGAGAAACTGGGAACTTCAAAATTGGATCACATTGCCTCTGGAATACATTGGCGTAATGACTGATAGCTGAATGGGACAATACCGATAGTTGGCTAAATACTCTCGGCCCAGGTAGGATGGAAATTGTGGGACGCGTCACCCAGCCAGGGCACAGAACTGAGGAAGTGGGAACTACAAAAGTAGTTCACCTTGGCTACGGAACACAGTGGCGCAATGATTGATAGATGATTGGGACAATGCCGGTAGTTGGCTAAATACTCTCGGCTCGGGTAGGATGGAAGTTGTGAGACGCGTCACCCAGCCGGAGAGGAAGTGGAAATTCTAAATTGGAAGCGGAAATTCTACGGAAAACAGTGGCGCAATGATTGATAGATGAGTGGGACTATGCCTGTAGTTGGCTAAATACTCTCGGCCCAGGTAGAAAGGAAGTTGTGGGACGCGTCACCTAGCCGGGGGCACAGAATTGAGGAAGTGGGAATTCCAAATTGGTTCATCTTGGCTACGGAACACGTAGCGCAATGAATGATAGATGAGTGGGACAGTGCCGGTTCTTAGCTAAATACTCTCCGCCCAGGTAGGATGGAAGTTGTGGAACGCGTTACCCAGCTGGGGGCACAGAACTGAGGAAGTGGGAATTCCAAATTGGTTCATCTTGGCTACGGAACACAGTGGCGCAATGATTGATAGATGAGTGGGAAAATGCCGGTAGTTGGCTAGATACTCTCGGCCCGGGTAAGATGGAAGTTGTGGGACGAGAACTGAGGAAGTGGGAATTCCAAATTGGTTCATCTTCGCTATGGAACACAGTGGCGCAATGATTGATAGATGAGTGGGACAATACCGGTAGTTGGCTAGATACTCTCGGCCCGGGTAAGATGGAAGTTGTGGAACGAGTCACCCAGCCGGGGGCACAGAACTGAGGAAGTGGGAATTCCAAATTGGTTCATCTTGGCTACGGAACACAGTGGCGCAATGATTGTTACTGTACAAAGTTTAATGTAAATCACGCTCCAAACCGGTTGGGAAAGTTCTAAATTTGAGCACATGCTTTAAAATATAAATTAGCCATGTGTGTTAAGTCATAAAAGCACTCATACTAAATAATCTTAGGCCTAACCCTTTTTCAACATATAAAACAAGAAACCCGTTATATGAGCTGTAATGTTACCATGTCCATAGATAGTTTATATTCCATCAGTGTATCGATGTTTAGTAGCTTTCTGGCTGTATTTCAAGTATTTCTGAATGTATTACCTGTTTACGTCAGTATTAACGTTGTATAGATAGGTGTTAATACTATTAAACGGCCTCTATGTTAACTAAGACTCAGGCCAGTACTGGTGATAATACAACCATACCTCTGCCTCGGAAGGTATGAAACCCTCATAATGCCCCTAAAAACACTAGCAGTGTTTACCGCCTGACGTACGATAAATTTCTATTTCTCATGGGTAAAAGAAAATAAAACAACAGAAAAGTTTATTAACTATTAAGATATGTATATAGTATCTTTTGTTAAACATTTATACACGGGCTTTTCTTGTTTTCATTCCAGAGAATCAACTAACTATATCCAAATAATCAATTATTGACTGAGACAGCTCGTTTTCAATTGATAAAAATGAAAGGCTGTTAAGTTTTCTTGAGACAGTGTTGGCTGAGGTAAGTTTTGATCAACTTCAGCTTTCAAAAGCTTCGTTCAGCGGAGGCGACCGACGTTGTCATTGTGGATACCATCCGTAACGCTAACAACAGGTAGGGGAGGCTTCCGTGCATTCGGCCAATGACAAACAGTTTAGGACATCCGTTGGAGACTTTTGACCTAAAAAGAATAAAATTATGTCATGAAACTAAAATTCAAGGGTAATTTTTAGAGAAGATGTCGTGAAAAAGGCTAGAATGAATTTTTATATATTTTTATTTTTACGTTATTTAAATGTGTCCTGAAGTGTCAGAATAAAGATGAAAAACAAGGAACAAGGAATTTATGCATAAATTAATTATGTAATAAAATTCTGTTATTAATTCATTTATCTGGTAAAAAAGTTAAGATAGGGTGAGGTAAGAACTGAAATTTAACTGTACATAAATCTATCAAGTTTAAGTCGTTAATTTGGTAAATAATATAATAATTAAAGGATTAGGATAGTGAAATATTAATATTAGTAGTTAACATCATTAACATATTAATATCAATAGTTAACACTATCTGTTTACTTAAATTTCAATATTATTTTACTGAAAGTGTACTAATTTTCCTTGGATAAAAGTTTCTGTATAGAAACCAGCTCGTCGCACAATCCGGCCTCTCTGATGTCACTCTGATCAGTCCCAACCTGACATTAGCTCTTTGAGTTGTTCGCATTTCATCAAAAGTGTTTGTCGATCGGGTAGTTGGTCTAGCTTGAAGAGAAATCCAAATGTTGAAGTCTTGGCCTTTAACTACTCAAACCTTTCTTCTATAGCTAAGTAAACAGTATCGACTAAAGGCAAGAAAAATTCAACTTTAAACTTTACTTGTGGGTCAGTAAGAGGTTCAGGTTCGTCTCTACCTTCATAGTCAAAGTTTTGTTTATTCCTCCTGGGCCTTGGGGTTTTGAATTTCGCTTCATCTTTCAGTCTTCAGCCAACTCTTTTGCTTTCACAAACTACAAATCTATTATCACAAAAGTATTCGAAATGGGTTTCAACGCGTCTACAGATTGAAGAAAGTTGATTACCTTTGATTGTAACATCTTACTTTCCAAGATGTTAATTGCCATGTTAATTTGGAAGAGGACGTCATACGAGGTTATTAGATAAACTAAAAAATTGTAATCTTCAAGCGTTGTGGCCAAATAGTTTATTCATTTTGTTTTATTAGCCTCCAGAACTGTTATAATATAGAAATAATACTGGTTAAATTACCTTTTTACCTGTCAACAGTTCTTCAAACATAATCTGCTATGTACATTTCGAAGCATAGAGCTTCATCATCAGGCTTTCCAAAAACGTCACTATTTACATTACACTAAACATTAAAAACATTTAAAATATAAACATTTAAACATATTAACATAGCATATTTGCCGGCCGGTGATAGACACCAACTCTATCGCTTGGTGTCTATCGCCGGCCGGCAAATGTGCTATGTTAATATGTTTAAATGTTTATATTTTAAATGTTTTTAATGTTTAGTGTAATGTAAATAGTGACGTTTTTGGAAAGCCTGATGATGAAGCTCTATGCTTCGAAATGTACATAGCAGATTATGTTTGAAGAACTGTTGACAGGAAAAAAGGTAATTTAACAGTATTATTTCCAAATAGTTTACTTCACTCCTAACATCATCTTCAAACGAGGGATCATCATCAAGATCCCAGATAGGTTGCGAACCCTGATTCATAAACTAGATTTGTGTGCGATACGAGGAACGCCACTTAAGTGGATCAAGTCGTATCTCAGCGATAGAAAACAATTTGTAAGTATTTCAGACGTCCGATCTAAGGAGGTGGGACTGAACTATGGGGTCCCCCAGGGTTCCATACCTGGCCTGCTCCTCTTCTTGATCTACGTCAATGATGTTGGTTCATCGGTACACAATGGGCAAGTCACCAAGTACGCCGATGACACAACTCTCTCTTTTGTTGCAAAATCAATCAGTGAACTCGAAAATGTGACATTTTTGGAGTTCAATAGCTCAGTTCAACAATTCAACGAGCTCAATCTCAAAAAGAATTTGTCGAAAACAACATACATTCAATTTTGTTTGCGACAAACCGATCCACATTCATGCTGGATGAAACTGAAATCGAAAAAGCCTACTCTACTAAATTCCTTGGAATACACCTTGATCGAGGGTTGACTTGCGATTGTCATGTAGATAGCGTATGTTCTAAATTATCATCAGGAATTTATGTTTTGAGGCAGCTCGCCAAATATTGCCCAACTCAGGTACTGATGACGGCATAATATGGAATAATTTATCCACACCTCTCATACGGTTTGACACTGTGGGGAGGTTGTTCAAAATCAAAATTTTCAAGGGTGTTCATCCTTAAAAAAAAAAAAATTCGAGTAATAGCAAAGCTTCACCAGAGAGGCTCTTGTAGACCAGCATTCAAAAACTTGAAACTGTTAACACTACCCTGCCTCTATATTTTAGAAACATACCTTTTTTAAATACAAATGCGAACACATAAGAGGTAGCAACCTACACTCTTATGAAACAAGAGGCAGGGAACATTACCGAACTGGAAGGCACAGGACGGTGATTTTTTAACAATTGCCTTCACAGGCTGGAGTTCAATTTGTCAACAGACTGCCAAATTCAATTAACAATGCTCCAGTGCTGAAGCCATTTAAAACTCGTCTGAAAAAAATTAATGGTTGCACAAGCATTTTACAGTACAGACGAGTTATGGCACAGGACTGGGAGATCGCAGAGGCGTATGACGTACGGCGAGAGTAAGAAAAATTCGAATGAATGAGAGAGTGAATGTGAGAAATGTATGTTTGAAAGGGTCTTTGTTTGTAAGTGTGAAAGCAAAATTTTAACATTAACATTAAGCTTGACGTTTACCAATACAACTATAGTAAAATTGTCACGGGAAAAAATCTGATATCTCACTACTTTCAGTGAGTCGATTCGGGCCTCCCACCGTTTTATACAGAGCTTTTTAAATGTCAAAGGAGGCCCAGTACAAAATTCTTCAGATCTCGAAAGGCTCTCTAGGAACAAGACTCTTCAACGTTTGGTTGAAGGGTATACAGACGCTTAATTGTTCCAAACAGGGTCACTGTTGGAACTGAAGACTTGGCTGCATCGAACCACCAAGTTAAGCTGTGGTAGCCACAAAGGATAAAAAAGGCTCTTTTACTTTGTTAGATAATTTGTTTCTGTAACCCAGAATGCTTGCTCTTCATGTTGACCCCTTTGACGTAGCCTTCGCCTCTATAATTTCGAATGTCAAGGCCATAGTTTTCTAAGCCGTTAAAAAAGATTCCAAACACGCCTTTGCCAGTGGTGTCTGTGATCTCAACAAAGTCAACGAAACCTTCACATATTCTACTATTTTGTCACTTTTTCATGGACATATGGCAAGATTATAGAAATTTGTTCTTTTCTACTCAAATCTGGAGTGCAGTCTAGAATTAATGCAAAGTACTTTGATTCTGTAACTCTGTTTTAAATACTCTGATTTCCCATTAAAGAAAGAATTTATGGTATAAGCTCGTTTTCGATGGTTTCCTAAGATACGAGGCACATCTTCGTTTTTTATTCATTATAACTCTTTAAATGTATTTTTTCATCACAGGATCGACTTGGATATGAGTTCAACAAGACCTAAGTAGTTTCCATTGTCTAGTTTGTACAGAGTTTCGTAGGTCCTCCAAAAAGGCAAGTTGGTGTTGCGCTAAAATATTCATAATAGCTAGATGGTTACAAGCCTTCCAGCGTCCTGCCACAGGGACAGACGACTGCTCTACTAACCTTGTCAAGGACATCGGACTACTGTATTTCATAACTCATTGGAGTAGATCTTCAGTTTTACCTTGAAAATCAACTGCAATAGTTTTGAGAAAAAGTTCCTTCCACTTTAAATATTTCTGCCCAACATTTAAATCAATTTATAACGATTTGCCAAATTTCATTTTTTTTTACCTAAATTGGCCAATTTTATGCCTCTCGAAAAGGGCCGAGTGTGCGGCTGCATACGTCGCACATACCTCAGGCCGGCTCTGATTGTAAATCACTTCCAATGCAAGTAATTCTTTAACACCATAACACAGTTTCTTCCATTTTCCTCGACAAGGGAGACTTTATCAGACCTTGAAGCGAGAAATTATCTGCACTGGTTTACAATATATTATAGTCAGGGCCGCCCAGAGGGGGGGGCAAAAGGGGCAAATTGCCCCGGGGCCACACAGACTTAGTTCACAGGGGGGCCACATTTCATGCAACAAAAAAGAAAATACTCATTAATCTACTAGATAAGAAACGATTCAGGCCTGTATCAAAATATCAAGTGATATTAGGCCAGATAAGTCTTCCAAAAATTT
>JAQJVL010006785.1:0-27179 GCA_035578905.1 Stictocephala bisonia | reverse complement strand
CCCCGGGGCGGGGGCCCGGGTGTCTAGACGACAGGTGGCCTTTCTCGAGGTTAACCGCTAAGGCGGACGTGGTCGGGTGTCTAGACGCCAGGTGTGTATGCAAGGTCGTGTTGCGTAACCTTTTCAAGTCTGTACATGCAGACGTTCCTTCAGAGGCTTTTGCACTGACATTCTACCGACCATACAGGGTGAGTATCTACGTAATATGTTTGTGCATGCTGTAGACCTGTAGCTGTTTTGGCGGGAGCCGCCATCTTGGATGACGTCGCCATCTTGAAATAATCGTATTTTATATAGTATAACGTGGGAATTTGAGGGAAATTTGGGAAAAGTGAGGTTAGGAAATTTGGCGGGAGCAGCCATCTTGGATGACGTCGCCATCTTGGAATAATCGTATTTTATATAGTATAACAAGGCTAATAGTGTATTTTATATAGTATAACATGGTAAAAGTTAGGTTAAGAGTCTATTTTATATAGTATGACGTGGGAATTTGGAGGGAAATTTGGGAATTTAAGGGAGATTTTGGAGGGAAATTCCCAACAGGTTGGCAGGACTGGAGCAGCCATCTTGGATCCGGTCACGTGACCTTCCCCCACCACCGACTCATCATTTGGCGAAAACTCATCATGGGGCGTCTTAGAACCGGCGTTTCCCTACTACTCTCGTCTACTTACGGCTTACTCACCCGTTCTACAGTTAGGTACTACTATTTAACGGCCCACCTCCACACCACACTAGATAGAACAAACATACACTATATTAAAATGTATCATTTTGATACTCCTAGAATACTCTATTGAATAATTTATTTATTCATTGCAAAAGGGTTTTAGCAATAAACCAAATGTTTCAGATCATGAAGTCCGTCACCTCCATAGTAATATTGAAGAATTCAAAATTCAACGGATGTATGATTTGAGAGAAGGCCGTAGAAGTGCCGCGCGAAGGAAGTGGAAAAACATGAAACGTATCATGACAGCTCTGAATGATGTGAAAAAAGGTCGCAGTATTAATGTTGAAAGCTTACCTCATCCAACTCCTTCAAAGGTAGAAGACATTGAGATGCGTTTGTTTGACTCAAGTAGCCCTACAGATGATAATCGTCATACCGTAAGTTTCTTAAGGCCCTCTTAAAGTATATTTACCATTAGTGTATGAGCAGTAATAGTGTGGGTTTTACATTAATGTGTGTGAGAGCGTGGATTTTCGTGGTAGTCGCTCGTGTGTGGTTTTCCTAGGGTGCCCCCCCATTCACACACACACTCCAGATGTACAGAATCCTCGATACAAAAATCAGTACCCCACGTTGTAGCCTACGTCAACAGTTTGTATGCCTATTAGTGATGGTTAGACATAGGTTGTCTAATAGAATCTACAGTAGCCTAGTCTTGATGAAAATGGCACTGGCTTGTATTGTATCTAAGTTATTTGTGTCAGCTTTTAAGTATGAAAAAATAAACCTAAGTAATTGAGTGTGTGAGGCGTCAATTTACAGGCCGCATTGCGCATACTCTGTTAGACTACCCAGCCTCTACTGCTCTGGCCAAGGTGTCGATGCTTCTGCATACGGCTAACGAGCGAGAGTGGCCAAGGCTACCCAGTGTAACAGTTTGATGGGCCAACTGGATTGTTAATTGACACCGCACCATAGATAAAGGCTGCCACAGTAAAGGTTATAGCATACAAAGTCAACTGAACATTAGTGTATCCAGTGATAGACTGCAGGGCTTTTGACTTTGGACTGCTAGACTAGCACAACATTTTGCTTTGTAATGTGGTATAGCACAAAAAGAATATAACTCAAGAGGTTTTTGAGGGAGCGAAGATTGAACAAGTTAGTTGTTGCCTCTAATATTGTGTAAAATCAATAGTTAAATGATGATTTACAACTGTTTTAAACACGTTTGATTATGCTAAATTCCAGTAGTGATTATTTTTACAGTCAAGAATGATGGATAATTCGAGGGACTTATTATAATAACCTGATTAACAGTGCAATGACACAGCATTAAAGCAGTAATTAATTTACAATACAATGGCCTCCTAGCATTAATTTCGTGTATATTGCATCGTTAGAGAAATCCGTGCTGGAAAGTTCCCACAACCTATAAAAAATAGTTAATAAATAAATAATTTATGTTTACAAATTACGTAAAAAATAACTTTAATTTTTTTGGCTTTAGTTCCATTTACAATCGCTTGGCTGGAGATGACTATACTTTCCTTTACGGCGAATTATTAACTCTTTTTATTTTGTAGCGTCATTTAAAATCAAGTCATCTTTATAAGGTAACCAAATATGTACTTGTTGTGTTTAGTGACACCCAATAGTAAATGGATATCGCGAACTGTATATACCAACAGATTTTAATTAATATAAGTAAAATAAAAACAAATCGTTTGTAATAACCACTGTTCAAGTAGAAACAGTATTTATGTCTACCCAGTAAATTTAATTGATTACCAGACCAACCGAATTTTAAATCATTATTCTGAATTCAGGATCGAATGCAAAGCCCTCAAAAAAATAACTGTAATGTAATAAAAAATTATGTATAGCACAATGTTATAAGGTATTTGTTGTTGAACGCAAAGAATACCCTACTAGAAAAATATTGAGGCCATAAAATTGGAAATACATAAACGATTTACTTACTACCAAGTATTTTAGTGGATTCCACAAAGTATAACAAAAGTTTAAAAAATATAACATTTTTAAAAGAGATTGGTATAGTAAAGAAAAAAAACTATAAAACGCACCCATCGTAGAGTTTATAATCTAACTCGGGTATCAATACTTTTTTTGACAGAAATTTAAAATAAATATTAATTATGTAATATATATTAACTTCTAGAACGTTGCTTTCGTAAATAGACAGTAGTAAATTGTTATGTGTTCTATAGGTATTGCGTAAAAAAATATCGATCAAATTACAAATACTGTAATGGATAACACTTTTTATCGTATGTTTTTTTCAGATAACTGGCGATTATGTGGTTTCCGAAGATTTTAAAAGACAGGAAATATGTGAAGAAAACCCACCTAAAAACAAAAAAAATTTGGGACGAAAATCAAACTTTTGTACTATTTGCAGTAAACATGTTAAGGAATTTTGCCGACATTATGAAAAGATGCATCAAGATACGCCAGACGGGCAAAAACTTATCGAATTAAATAGCGTTTTGGATAAAAAACTAAGGAAGGAACTCAAGACTAAAATCACTGATATTCTAAGGAAAAGAGGAAACGCGCAATTTAGTAAGGTAAATTGCTTGCCGTCACAGAAAGAAGGTTCAGATGACGTTGTGGTACCAGTAAAAAGGTCTGGATCAGTTACTGCTAACCACGACAATACTGTGCAATGTTCCTACTGCGAGGGTTTCTACAGGAAAAGAACTTTTTCGCGCCACCTGAAACGTTGCAAAATTTTTAAGGAGTCTAGTGATAAGACTTACGATGGGCGTGCTGTAAAAACGCATTCTCAGCCTGTACTGCAGTCCATAGAAGGAGCGAGTGAAGCTCTCTTGAAAGATGTCATAAGGGTGATGAAAAAAAGTGAAGCCAGAGATCATGCCTTAAAGGACCCCTTAATAATGAGATATGCGTCGGAGTTTCATAAGACTCGAAGAGGTCAATTTCAAGTACACTACGTAAGCCGAGTTATTACTGACCTTTCAAAAGTAGTTTTACGTATGCAAGAATGCGTAGGAGACAGAGTAAAGTGTCTAGAAGACATTTTCAATCCTGGGTTGTTTGAAACTCTTGTGAAATCTATTTTGGATGAAGGAGGATATGATCCAGAGACTGGAGGCGTCCAAGTTTGCGGCCTTTCAAATTGATTAAGGAGCCACATAAAAGGAGCTGCGCAAAAAGCAAAATCTTTGGTATTGGCAGAGGAATATGGTACAGGAAGAACATCAAGCAATTCAAAAAGAAAACGAATAAAACATTTCTTAGAAGTTTTTGACGTTAAGTGGGCGAATGAAGTAGGCCGTATATTTGACATGGCGGTAAAGAAATCTAGATCCGAAAACGAACCAAAATTAGCTTCGGAGGAAGACATTGTAAAAACGTGTCAGTTCATTTGCTCACAATACAGGAAGATTATAAGACAATTAGACGCTTCTCCATCTAACTCAAAAGAAAAATGTTCACTGTATAATAACTTATTGGATTTATTAGTTACCCACATAATGTGCCTCATAAGACGGCGACCTGTTGATTTTAAAAGAGCAAAGAATATTCACTATGAAAAGATGGATCAACAGGAGGACCTTATCAGTGAAATTAAAAACAGTAACTATATGAAAATATCAAATGACGACCTCAAACTCTGCAACAAATTCAAAATATTTTATGTCCCAGGCAAAGGATGGAAAGAAATGGTCCCAATTGCATTAACTGATGTAATGAAAGAATCCTTGGACGCAATTAACAAAAACAAGAAATTTGTAGGCGTTACTTCCGACACTCTATTCGTCAGAGCTAAAGATACACCAATCAACCCCAGAGAGTGCATACGAAAGGTGACTCGTAATATTAAATTGAAGAAACCACTTCACATGAGTGGTAATGGACTTCGTCACCACGCAGGCACTTTCAGTAAACTCCATTCGTCTCATCCTCAGTATCAGGATTATTTGGCCAGCGCCTTGGGACATACCTTGCATATTCACAAATTGCATTATGAAATGCCAACTAGCATCATTCAAAAATTGATAGTGTGCCCTGTACTTGAGAGAATGACGAAACCTGTAGATGAACGGGAACTAGGAAATAATAGTGATCCAGATTTAAATTATGTAGACAATGCAAGTGATGCACATGATGACAGTGACCACAGTACCCATCGACCCGAAACCTCACTTCCCACCCGACACATAACCTCAGAGGAAGCGGACGCAAGCAGTGATAGTTCATCGTCCATCTCCTCTAGTACAGGAGAGTGCCATTCAAAGAAGAAGAAGCCTCTAAAACGGCAATGGTCAAACGATGAAAAAAAGTTAGTTTTCAAAGCATTCAGTAGCACCATTATAAAAAAAATCAACCCTCCAAGAGCTGATGTTGTCCGCATGTTTAACCAAAATAGGGACACATTTAAAAGAAGATCAGTGGAATCTGTAATTACCTTTGTTCATAACTTATCAAAACGCAAACAAAAGAATGTAACTCCCGACGTTAAAAAGTTTTTATCCTTTAGGAAATTTACTAATGTACCAATATAAATATTTTTCTATTATTTAGTCAGGACAGGACATTTTAAATTAATTAATTTTACTTACAGTGTTGCCTGTAGATCCTGCAGTTTTTACATTAGTTGTCCAGACACGTATTTCGCCACTTGCGTGGCATCTTCGTTAGACAAAGTTATTAAGGACTATTTACACATCAGTTATATTGTTTATATTGTATAGTCCTTAATTTGTCCACCAAAGATGCCACACGAGTGGCGAAATACGTGTCTGGACAACTAATGTAAAAACTGCAGGATCTACAGGCAACACTGTAAGTAAAATTAATTAATAAATATTTTCTTTAATCTTTATTGGATTATGATTAAATTAAATAGACTTTCTTTGTTACAATAATACCCTTTTATATGAACTTTGTATTTGATTATACAGGGTATCCAAAAAGTACTTTCCCCCCAAACCTTTTTCTACAATTTAATTTATTGTTTTTTTTTTTTTTTTTAGATATTCCATTCATTACATAGGTAGATACTCTAACTACTGAAGTATTATGGATTATCGGGAGTTACCTGAGGTCCAAGATAATAGGAGTGAATTTCACAATTCTTATTGGCAAGATAGTCATGCAACATGTCTACTAACATTGCTTTTTACCCTGAAAATAATGGTGTATTTAAAACTAAAAGGGTTGTAACGTTTCCAATATATCAGAAGTTAAAATATGTAAAAGTCAACTTAAAATTTTTATTGAAAGGCATTAATGTGACATGTCTATTAAAATTGACATTTCACCCTGAAAACATTGGTGTATTTAAAATTTGAAAAGGTTGTACCATATCCAGCAATGTGAGGAATATTTTCAGGGGTTTTCACTAATTATTGATAACAGACTACACTCAAAGTTTTTAAAAGAATAAACATCATGTTTGAAAACAACATTAGAACAGGACCCATAAATAAATAGTAATTATTTTAGCTACAGAAAAGTTTTCTGATAATTTAAAATAGCAAACTACCCATATTTAGGAAAACCTTACAATTACCATCAATTTTAACTAAACTTTAAACTAAAAAGGTTACTGCCGTTTTGTATTTTAATAGTATAATTGTTATTTATTTATCAAATTATTTTATGACATGTCTTATATCTTTTTGAGTAGGAAGCTTAGATTCATTGAGATTGCTGCCCAAAATTGAATTAGTTGATTATACAATAGTTAATTATATAGGTTAGATATTTTCTATTTCGTATTGATAATAATGGCTTATTCTCTTGTATGTATGTACTTACAAAAACATGTATCTTTTGCTTAAAGAAAAGCCAGTCTTAATTAAAATATTGGAAACGGTACAACAATTTTGGATTTTAAGTACACTATTGTTTTGAGGGTGTACATTCAATGTTAATAGACATGTCACATGACTTGTCTTCTCAACAAAAATTCCAAGTCAACTTCTGCATCTTTTACCAACTTACATCTTGGAAACGGTAGAGTCCTTTTGAATTTTAATTTTACCATTATTTTTAGGGTGAAAAGGCAATATTAATTGGCATATCGCATGACTGTCTTTCCATTAAGTATTCTGAACTTGACTCCTATGCCTATATATTGGACCCCAGGTAACTCCCAATATTCCATAATACTTAAAAAGTTAGATCATATACCTATATAGGCCCTAATGAATGGCATAACTGAAAAAATCATAGAACGTAAATTGTAGAAAAAATTTTGGGGGATGGGGGAAGAGACTGTATGGACACCCTGTTTACTGCCTTGATAAGTATTTTTGTTAACATTTAAACAATGATACAATTAACTAAAAACGCTATCAAATAACCAAGCTAAACCTTCTTGTAAATTATAATTATTACAATGGTTAAGACTCTTTCCCTCTCACAATTAAAATTGTCTTCTTGCGTTTTTAGAAAATGTTAACACTTGTACACTTGTTTACTAAAAGTCTGCTAATAACAATTGTTGATTAGGTTAGATATTTTTTATTTTTATTGATATTATTGGCTTATTCTCTTGTATGTATTTACTTACAAAATATCTAATTATAGAGTATAAAAGATAACTAAATTATTGTTATCGTACCAAGAGTGTCACTGCGTCGCTGCCTTATTATGTTTTTTTTATTTGTTTTTTTATATCTAGTCTGTAAAGTCTTACTAATTTTGTTTATGTGATTTAAGATTGTTCTGTACTTTTAGTATTATTGTTTGTAAAAATTTTAATTTCAAAGGTCAATTAACTTTGTTTATTTTTTGTACTATATTATAAATTATAATCATGCTTTGAAGTATTTATGATAATGTAACTTTATATTGTTTTTTTTTTTTTTTTAATGCCTAATTTGAAAGTATTATACAAACAAAATCTTATATTAAATAACTGTTAACTAAATACTGTACTGTAGAAGCAGATGCTATGGAATGTCGGCACAATGCCTTTCAAGTGATGACTGGACTGTTATCTATGCAGAACTGTTGATTGTTGACCTGGCCACGTTACTTGGAGTTGTGTCAGGAAATATTCCTATTCAATATTGTAAACTTCTATGTTCACTGCCTTATTTTGTTTTTTTCATTATTTGTTTCTTTATATCTAGTCTGTAAAGTCTGACTAATTTTGTTTATGTGATTTAAGATTGTTCTGTAATTTTAGTATTATTGTTCCTAAAAATTTTAATTTCAAAGGTCAATTAACTTTGTTTTTTTCGCACTATATTATAAATTATAATCATGCTTTGAAGTATTTATGATAATGTAACTTTATATTATTTTTTTTAAATGCCTAATTTGAAAGTATTATATAAACAAAATCTTATATTAAATAACTGTTAACTAAATACTGTACTGTAGAAGCAGATGCTATGGAATGTCGGCACAATGCCTTTCAAGTGATGACTGGACTGTTATCTATGCAGAACTTTTGATTGTTGACCTGGCCACGTTACTTGGAATTGTGTCAGGAAATATTCCTATTTAATATTGTAAACTTCTATGTGTACATTATTTTTAAAATAAATCATTATTTTCATGCAATAGTTTATTATAGTTATTAACAATTAATAATAACTTGTTACAATTATAATTAATATTTTGTAAACACAATAAATTATAAATTCTTTAATGATTAACGTATTTAGTTTAATTTATTCTTTTATTCCTAATTTACTTTACTCATATCAGGAAATTACTTTTGGGTTTTTCTTTTTTGAAGTGTATTTTAGAAGACAGTAGTTAGGGATTTATCCAACTTACTTTTGGTATTTTAGAAGCCCATAATAATATCACCACTCCTATCACAATACAAAAATAAAATTATTATTTTCCAATTAACTATTTTATTATTACTAACTAGTTTGCATCTACTGTACTCAAACATTCGAAGTTTATTTCTACTTTGAAGACAACTAGATAGTACAAATGTTCGATTTACTAAGTGAAAGAGAGGACTTTATAACCTTAGCATCGCCACTAGTCATTTCATTTCATCCAACAATAGCAGCCATCTTGATCTTATTTTGGATCCCCCACTCAGGTTTGTAACACTCTCTAATGGATTGTTTTATAATATTTAGTACTAATATTAATATATTAATATGGCAAAATATTAGCCTACGTTATATAGAAGTAGTTTCAAAATACACCAAACAACTTCTTGATGGGATAATGTATCATCTTTGCAACACGATATTTAATTGAATATTTCAAGCTTTTGGGCTTGTCAATTTACAAAAGATGTCTTTTTTTACTCATAACAAAATACTATGTCTACAACTTAGAGCTTTTATTAAACGAAATTTAAAAATATTAATGGTAAACAAAACATTATTCTGATAGACTAAAATACGTACATAGACAATAGACAAACTTTATTGCTCATAACGTTTTACACTGTTTACAATAAGTATACATAAACAGGTGCATTGTAAAAATATAGAATTAAAACACATTAATCTTATTATTATATCTTGTATAAATTCGTTACTGTTACAATATGAATTTTCACAAAGTAGTTTTTTTATGTTTTTGCTCAGAGTGTTCATGGACATGTTTTTGTATAAATCTGGGATTTTATTGTAAAATTTAAAAGCCATGTGTAATTGGCTTTTTGGAAATAATTTAATCTATGAGGAGGAAGTTTGAATATACTATTTTTTGTGTTGTACGAGTGGCTAAATCAATGATTGTTAAATCAATTGAAACTAATTAAAAACGGTCAAATTTTATCGTTAGTAGCCTAACTAAAATACCATATAAATATATTACCTACTTAATTTGTGACAAAATTAAACACCATCGATTAATATTTACAAATTAATATTTACCATCGACATTTGAAACACCATTAATGAAAGTAGGGATATGATCAATGTCTAAATAACTATAATGGTTTGTGAAAATATAAGTAATACTTTTTTACTCTGGTTTATTTACTTACTTAAGATTGTCTCTATACTTGATAGTATGTGTGAAACGTTATAATTATTAAAAAAAAAAAAAAAATTAGAATACACAAGTAAAAAACATCCTCCTACTAAATAGATCTAGAAAATCAGGTGCCGATATATGGTAAATCAATTTTCAGAGAAAAAACAGGTTTAGGTTGAATATTGTAAAGTTTTTGTAAGTACACTAACATTAATAAGGTATAATAGTGTTAAGGTGCACAGAATAGTTTTCAGGGTCTTCCTCCAGCTTCTTTATCCACAAGGGGACTTGTGGATTCTTGTCTCTTGTGACTGTTTTTTGTCCGTTTGTTCCATACTTTTCAAAATGTACTATTAAAAAGTATAAAACTACATAAAAGGCCTTATAAGGAGGGTTCTGACGTTATCGAAAGATAACGTTGGTCAAGAAACATCCAACGTTTCTTGGATTGGTGGTTGATCCTTGGATTGGTAACCGTCTGAGACACTCTGAACGATCCCGTCCAAGCATGCAGCCCGCTTACCCGGCCACTGATGGTGGTTCGGAAGCCACCTTTAAGCCGTTGGTCCCCAGGTTAAGTGTTAGAGAGGGCTACTTACCCCTAACTTCGCCTGGTTAAATAAGATATTCGTTACCTTTTACATTTTAAAAGAATGAAATTACCTGACAGTGATTAAAAATAATAATAATAATAACAAACAAAACAATCATATACACGTGTATGCTTCACACAATCAGTTAGTCTCTTTCATAGTATTTCTAATGAAATTAATGAAGTAAAAATAATAAAATTAAAGAATCGAAGTTTTCTAATTGTTGACCGATTGATTGATTCCCCCTTTGCATTGGTCTTGGGGACAAAACTCGTCTTTCTTATCCGATAGGTAAAGACTCTTAAGCTAACAATATTGGGCTGCACTTTAGCAAGCACTTCCGATTTTAGTTACAAAGCACGATAAACCATTAATCTTATTTAGGTCTTACTTCCAAAAATGTCTAACTTCCAAATGTTACATTTCAACATCCCTATCAAGAACTTCAATTCAAAACACTAAGTTTAAGACAAATAAAAAGCCAACACCCCATAAACTCGATGTACTAAAGAGACTAAATAAGTTTATAAAATAATTACGGCACGTGGTTTTAAAATATCATCACCAGTTTTTCTAGTACAATTGTATGCTTCAGAAAATACATTATCAAATAACAATGGACTAACCTGATATTAACAAGTCATGTGATAAGCTTTCTTAAAATAATTTACGTATTTTTTTATTATGTTTTTGTCATTTTATTAAGATAATCTAAATATAAAAGACCATGGTTTATCATATGATTAGTTTAATGAACGAAAACAAGAAAAATACAAAACAAAGCTGCATAGTGTTTAAAATGATTACACATGTATAGAATCCTCATTCAGTATAAGGAAATGTTCACATTCTGACGTATTTTATGTAGTCGTGCCTTTTCTGAGACTCAATCATCAGAATGGACATGTTACTCAGAAAGGACACATTTGCATATCTATATATATATATATATATATATATATATATATATATATATATATATATATATATATATATATATATACAGGGTGTCGAGCTTCGAATGTCGCATGTTTTAGAGGATTGTTTGTCAGGTCAATACAAATAAAAAAGCCAAATAACATGTTTCCTGTCTCGATACGTTTTCTGTCTGAGTGTCTGTATGTGTTTTTTTACAAACATTTGAATATCTCAAGAATCGTTTCACATACTGTACAATACTGAATTTTCGTATGAAATTTGATCTTAAAAAGACAAACTTTATGTAAAAAGTTTGAATGTCTATATTTATCAGTTTCAAAATGGCTGTATAAAATTCCAAACTCAAATATAAAAAAATACAAATTTTACCCAAACATGTTAAGACACATTATTTGTAGATTAACTTATGCCAAGTTCAACGGTATGCCAATTTATAAGATCGCTTGATAAATAACAGAGAAAACTTATTTTTTTGTGACTGAAAGCATTGTTACCTGAATACTCTTTACCCAGATAACAATGTTTTCTGCCACAAAAAATAAGTGTTCTCTAGCATTTATCAATCGATCTTTAAATTTGGCATATAGTTGAACTTGGCATAAGGTAGTCTACAAATATTGTGTCTTAACATTTTTGGGTAAAATTTGTAGTTTTTTTTTATTAGACTTTTTAATATTTATAGAGCTGCTATTTTGAAACTGATAATTTTAGACATTCAGCCTTTTTACATAACATTTAAATTCTTAAGATCAACCTTCGTACGAAAATTCACTATTTTATGTCGAGCGATTTTGAGATATTAAAATATTTGTAAAAAACACATACAGACACTCAGACAGAAAAGGAATCGAGACAGGACACATGTTATATGGCGTTATTTGCTAATATTGACCTGAAAAATTATCCTCTAAAATATGAGACAGTCAAAACTGGCCACCCTGTATATATTAATTAGTATATTGTTACATCATTAAGTATACACAGTGTATGTTGATCTTTTCTACATTTTCCTGTAATTATATTTCTTTCACTAATATAATTTGATACAGAATATTGTTTAATTATTTCACGGCTACTTTGCTGGTTATTTAAATACTTAATTCTAACTAAGGCTTCAATTTCACATGGATTTTCACTAATAAATCAGGACACACTGTTGAAATCTTAACGGTACTATTCTTTATAATTTTCTATAAAGCTTTTCTTTAATCTGACACATTAGACTTTTTAGTCTTATTACTAAGGTGTATTTTTTATCGATAATATTTTTTTAATTAACGTAGACTTAATAGTTAATTGATTTTTCAGGGCGGAAAAAATACAAAAAAAGGGTAATCATGTACAAACACAAAACCTATATAACTCGTACATAAAGTTATCTGCCACATTAAAAACGTAAAACTAAAACATGTATGTTCTTATGTAAGTATCATGATGTTCTTGTGCTCATCTCTCATTGTTCGCATGGGCGGGGGAGGGAAGGGGTTATCATCTCTGTAAATCTCTGGGCTGGCAGGAGGGAGGGGTTAATACATATATGTGTTTGATATTCTATGTAACATCAAACACAGATGAATAAAATTAAAGGTACATTTATGTTCCTCAACAAATAAACAAACTGAAAGGCCAAAGTGCTAATACTTACTAATCTTATACTATAAAACGAGCAAGGAATTGTATGTATGTACCTATTTCCAGTCATTTTATTTCAAAAACGGCTCTACCGATTTTCTTCGTACTTTGTCTATAAAAGGTTTTCTACCTCAGGAATCCAATGGATTTGGTGACAATTTTGAGAAAACTCATTTTCTATGAGTTTTCACGATTTCAAAAGTACACAGTAAAAATATAGGAAACAGGCGGGTGGGTCAATACCACTGTTTAATGTTTACTATTTACTATTTCAACATGTGAGTTATGATTTTAATTTATTTTTTTAAATAACACATGTTTTTCTGAATCTGTTAAAATGTAAACAAACCTAATATTATTGTATTTTTCTTACCTATGTCTAATATACACAATTCAGTTATTCTCGAACTTTATTTCATTTTTATTATAATTTCAACGCACCGCAACGCATATTTATGGTGCTTCGAGCCGGATTACAGCAAGTAAGATAAATTTACAGTTCATTGATAACTTCAGTTCAGTATATTTTAACTTTTTCTTAGATGCTAGGCGGACGTCCTCCAAAACGACGCAAGTTTAATTTTAATAAAAATGAGCCACCAATACCGAATTTAAATGAATTCCAAGATACTGAAACATGCTATGAAGCTGAAATTGAAAATACAGATCTTGATTCAAACAATGAAACAAATCTTATGACTTGTAATAATAATACTTTGCAAACAACTTCTACAAATAATTCTGGAAATACCTTACAAACTTCTAGCAACTTTCTTAATTACGATTTGCCATCAACCTCGGTGTTTGAGGTTGATGGCAAATCGTAATTAAGAAAGTTGCTAGAAGTTTGTAAGGTATTTCCAGAATTATTTGTAGAAGTTGTTTGCAAAGTATTATTATTACAAGTCATAAGATTTGTTTCATTGTTTGAATCAAGATCTGTATTTTCAATTTCAGCTTCATAGCATGTTTCAGTATCTTGGGATTCATTTAAATTCGGTATTGGAAGTCAGCGATTAGATGATATGAACCCGATCGGAGATCGGCTTTCCTGGTACTAACTAATAATACTAATAACAGTAAAAGTAGAAATGAAAACATAAAGTAAAACTCCCCTAAAAAATCTTGCTTTACTTTTGCCATTAAAAAAAATGCGTTAACTTAGTAACATTCCTTTACATAAAATAATGATTAAACACTTAAACAACGATTTATAAATCAAATTAAATGCAGTTTTCACCCAAGGCTCCTTACAAGAGGTTGCCTCATTCTCATATGGTCTATATAAGCCGAGTGGTGACGTCAGAGGGAGACCTCCAACCACAGAGTAAGTGTATTACTTACTCTGTGCCTCCAACACAACGTGCTGAACAATTAAAACTACATACTAAAAACCATTACTGTATTGTTTTCAAGAGTCTTTTAGAATTATTTCAATGATTGATATTTTTCGTATAAATTTAAATAAATGGTTCCAAAGAATTGGTACAAACTTTCCCTCATATTAAACACACAAAAAAATCAAAACTTTGAAAATTACTAGTTTGATTCCCAAATATGTTATTTTGTCATAACTCAAAAACTAGTCAAGCTAGAGAGATGCGGTTTTTACTAAAATATTTTAAATAGTAATTTACATCTTAAATCTAATCAAAATCGTTAAGGCAGTTTTTGAGAAAATTTTGTATGTTTTTGCTCATAAAAATATAAAAATTTTAAATTTCAAAAAAGTTAAAAAAAATAGTCAGGAGATATTGGCTAAATACATCTACATACCAAATTTGAAAACTATTGATCCACCCGTTTAGTCTTCAGCGAACTACACATACACACAGAAATCAAAAGTTTTTTCGAAAAATAACTCTTGGGTTTCGAAATACCATCCTAAAATGGACTTTTAGACCAACTTGTAAAAAAAAATTGATTGGACGATCACAATACTTTCTCTGTCTTAACTCATATGGGAGAAAGTAAAAGCGGCAAACTTCATTTTTTCTTGTGTTGATAATAGGGTAATTAACTCCCAAAATACTATAACATTTCCCTTGTGTAATTAACAACAAACCTCTTGGAAAGTACTAATTTCTTTATTCAAAAGTTGAACATGTCATTTCTGGGCAAAGAATGTGTTTTAATATGATACACAATGTGAATTGAAAATGTTATTTGAGCGATTCCTAGAACTAAATTGTAGCCATGCCGGTTTTCTCATTCATGTTGGTGTTAATAAATTAATTCATACATCGTTCTCTACTTCCAAAACAATTTAAACTCTCTTGTATGAAAAAAAATGTTTTACAATATATATTTACAGATTCTTCTGATGGGAAGTGGTCGGGTGGTCCACCTTATGACAGTTGGTCTCCTGAGGAATGTGGTTGTGATTCTCGGAGGAGTCCGAATCAAATTGTAATACTGTAGCTTTGGAAAAGAAAATGTCTTTGCCACTTTTGCCATTTTAAAGCGTTCAAGTATTAGCAGCATACATATATCACTATACACAAATGTTGTAAACCAGACTTTAAAAATAAAGGCTCATTAGTAGTGCATTTTTATGATTCTGTCTAACCTTTTAACTCTTTTTTAACTTTTCAGATTTCGATTAACCCTAAAGGTTATGTCGGGTAGAGAATTTTAGTGTTTCTGTTTAATGAACATGGAGGACCACTGCTCTTCCGGAGCAGACGGGGGAATACACTAAGGACGGAAATAATTAATTAGAGAGAATTGACTCACCACAGAGATTGGTTGACCACGTATCCAACAGGAGTAGTTGGAGACACTTTTGGTAATCCAGTCTACCTTCCTATGTTACAGTTCTAAAGCACTGAAGAGTAGTCGCGGAAGTACGAGCGTTTCGAAAGTCCAGAAGACCGACCACGTACCGCACAAAGGAGGTTCTTGAAGGTCTGGACGAGCAGCACAGAGTTAGAGAGAGTTAAAGAGATACAATTAGATTAAAGAGGCACACAATCACTAAGTACTGAGTTGGGCAAACGAGACCCGCGACCTTACACTCTGAGAGACTAAGCGTGAGTGTGTGTTGTGGGGTACGAAACCGTCACCTGAGGAGAGTTTACTCTTAAGCACCAATGAGAGCTCGAATTTGGGGTGGCGTGATGTTTATTCTAAGGGCAGATAACCCTCTCTCTCTCTCTCTCTTGGCTTTAGTGAAAATGTGAAATACTAAAAATCAAATCTTATAACTACAGAATATATCAACTATGTTATAAGATCTTATTACCTAACATCTTATAAGATGTTAGGTAATAAGATGTTATATATCTTATTACCTAACATACCGGCCACCTTGAAGTTATTAACTTCAATATAGAGAGAAAATGTAAACATTACACAAAACATATAAAGGGTGATGAATTACATGATAAAGAGCTTATTATTAAGTTACACTAAGTTCTTAGAAATTAAGAGTCCACTTGGTTTAGTGGCAGAGGAAAGACCTTGATTGCAGGTCGAGTGTAAGTCCCTGAAGGCGTCTTGATTGTGACCACTCGCACAGTACTGTCAGGTCCAGGGTGAACGTCAGTGATACGTCCAAGAGGCCAGGTAAGAGGTGGTGTCTGGGATTGCACCGAGATGAGATCTCCAATTTTGAGGTTCTCCTGGGGAGTGCTCCATTTTGAACGTTGTTGTAGAGCGTGGAGGTACTACAATTGCCAGCGATGCCAGATGCGTTGGTGAAAGGCCTGGACTAGTTGCCAATGGCGAAGTCGATTGGTCAGATCAGAGAGATCGGGTTCTGGTAGGGCAGCCAGAGGAGCACCAATCAGGAAGTGACCAGGTGTTAAGACTGAGGTTTCAGAAGGGTCTGAGCTGAGAGCAGTAAGTGGTCGAGAATTTAGCATTGCCTCTACTTGAATTGATAGAGTCTGAAATTGTGGTAAGGTAAGCATGGTTTCATTAATCACTCGTTTGAGATTGTATTTTGCACTTTTAACCGTACTTTCCCACAGCCCGCCCTGATGAGGTGCAGCTGGTGGGTTAAAATGGAACGTAATTCCTCGGGAGGAGGTAAAATGAACAATTTTGTCCTGTGCAACAGATGAGAGAGTTGATTCACGAATCACCTTTTGTAGTACTGAGTCTGCACCTACGAAGTTAGTTCCGCAGTCTGAATAGATGTTTGAGCACAGACCACGTCGGGACACAAAACGTGTGAGAGAGGCAATAAAACCTTCTGTAGTGAGATCAGTCACCACTTCTATATGAACGGCTTTAGTAACCATGCAGATAAAAATGCACAAGTAGACCTTAATGTGTCGCAGTCTTCTGAGATTGTGAATCTTGACGGTGAAAGGTCCGGCATAATCCACACCTGTTGATGAGAACGGTCGAGCTGGATTAACACGGTGTGCGGGTAAGTCACCCATAAGAGGAGTTTTATTTTTTGGTTTATTCTTAAAGCACACGAGACACTGGAAAATACGTGAGCGTATGATACTTCTAGCACATAATATCCACACTTTGCGTGTTAGTAGTGCTTGTGTCAATTGAGGTCCAGAATGGAGATGGATGCGATGATAAAAGTCTATCAACAGCTTTACAACATGATGCCGTTTGGGAAGTACAATGGGATGACGAGCGTCATATGAGAGGTTACATTGTGCCAGTCTACCACCGACACGTATAAGATCATCAGAATCCAGATAAGGATTCAATTTCCGTAGGTGAGAGGAGCACGCAGAGTCTTTCTTCAGTTATTTAATGTCCTCACTAAATGCTGAGCGTTGTACTAGTTTGAAAGTAACTACTTCAGCGGGATTCAGTTCACTGATTGTGTAAATGACCAGAGATTTCTTTCTTTGATCGGCACAAGTTAAAAAAACGTAACACGTATGCTAATACCCTTATGAGTTTTGTCCATGAGGAATATTTAGAGAGTATTTCCCACTATGTGGGACTAATTATAGTGAGCACACTAAGAGGTGTAGTCTTGATTTCATCCGCAGATTGAATTTTGATTGGTGTGAAGTTAGGAATCGGCCAGTGAGGCTTAGATAGACTTAACCATGAGGGGCCGTGCCACCACAGTGGGTGGTTGACGAGTTGAGATGCAAGAACACCTCGGGAAGCACAATCGGCTAGATTGTCTGTACCTTTAATGTGTCGCCAATGATGACCAGGAATAATTTCTTGAATTTGAGCAACACGATTTACTACAAAGGTTTTCAATCGGTAGGTAGGTGTTTGTAGCCACGTGAACACTACCGAAGAGTCACACCAAAGTGTCAGTTCATTAATCTTGAGATGAGAAAGCTGTCTAAGGCAATAATCAATTAGCTTGGACAAAAGATGAGCTCCACAAAGTTCTAAACGAGGCAGGGTCACCCGTTTCAGAGGAGCCACACAAGTTTTTGACAAAATTTGTCTCACAGTCACTTCTCCGCTAAAAGATTCACAACGAAAATACACTATTGCGGCATAACCACATTCTGAGGCATCAGAAAAGCCGTGTAATTCAATTACATTAGCGTGGGCTAACGGAAATGCTCGAGGCATCTTGAGTTGAGAGAGATAACGACTAGTGTCGTTAATAAATAATTGCCATTTATCGGCGAGATCAAGGGGGAGAGCATCGTCCCACTTTAGGCCTTGAGCCCATAGGAGCTGCATATAGCATTTAGATACCATGATTAATGGAGCTAGAAAACCACAGGGATCGTACAATTTTGCAATGAGGTACAATACAGAGCGTTTGGTTAATTTGTCTGTTTAATAGTGAAAAGCATAGCGAAAACAATCTTCTTCAGGGGACCAGTGCATACCCAGGATGGAGAACTGACGAAGTTGTGCTTCTTGCAAGAAACTAGGAGTTTCTAGATGTTCCGAAGGGAACCTTTCGAGGAGCTGGTTGGAGTTGGACGCCCACTTCCGAAGTTCGAAGCCGCCACGACCTAAGAGTTGGATGAGCTGGTCTTGAAGCTCAAGAGCCGCCTCCACCGAGTCAGCCCCATTGACAATATCATCCACGTAGGTATGATGACGTAGTGAGTTAGCAGCCTGAGGAAAGTCAGCACCTTCATCTTCCGCAAGTTGAGTCAGAGTTTTAATTGCTAAGTAAGGAGAGCTGTTCATCCCGTAGGTGACAGTGGTGAGTTGGAATATGGATATTTTCGCGGAAGGATCATCACGCCATAAAATGAGTTGAAAATGTTGATCGTCAGGATCGATTTTTATTTGACGAAACATCTGTCGTATGTCACATGAAAACACTATTTTATGAGACCGGAAGTTCAAAATAATGTCACAAATATTAGTCTGTAACTTTCTACCGGTGAAAAGAATGTCATTGAGAGAGTAACCGGAACTGGTGTTGTTACTGGCGTCAAACACAGTCCTAAGTTTTTTTGTACTGCTAGAGTCTTTCAACACACCATGATGAGGGAGATAATAGTGAGGGGTGTCCTCAACATGGTCTATTTTGATCATATGACCGAGAGTTCGATATTCAGAAATGAAAGAGCGGTAAAGCTGAGCAAACTGAGGTGTGCGTTAAATTTTTGTTCAAGAGACAGTAAACGCTTTTCAGCAGTACCCCGAGAGAGGCCAAGAGCAGAGGGATCCGTTCTGAACGGAAGTCGCACAACATAGCGACCAGTTGGGTCACGAGTATGAGTCTTTACAAAGTATTCGTCACAAGTGATCTCTTCTCGTGATTTAACACTGATGGTTGGTGCTTCTTCTTGTTGCCAGAATCGTTGTAAAGATGAGTGCAAGAGATCATCACTAGTAGACAAAAGAGATATTGAAAAGTTGACCGCAGCATCCGTAGTCGAATCACAAGGAGCTTGACCCATGAGTATGTAGCCAAAGTGTGAACCTATTACATGAGGCATGTGAGGCCCAAGCGAATGATTCTCTTGAGTAAGAATTAATAATAGAGTAGGTAATAGAGAGCTACCTATTAGTACATCAATGCCACCAGGTAAGTGGAAGGAAGGGTCAGCGAGTGTATAAAGCTTGACCTTGTCCCACACGTCAGAAGCAATTCGAGTGCGTGGTAAATCCACGGAGATTTTATCTAAGATATGAAACTGATGTTTGTTGGCCAATGCGTGGCCAGAGAGCGTTTCCAAATTTAGATACATTGTTCCCTTTGTAGAGGAGGAGTTTTAAGCGAGTCCAGATATTTTTAGATTTGAAGCATGTCGCTTGTCGTTCAAGATATTAGCAGCACGTTCAGAGAGAAGTTCACACATAGAGCTCGTATCAAGTAATGCTCTAAATACACGAGAAATGCCTTGAGAGGTGGTCAGCTTAATTAAAGCTGTACCGAGTCACACCGTATAATTAGATGAAGAGAGAGAGTTAGAGCTATTTTGGGCAGAGCAATTTAATATATCAGCAGAAGAGACAAAGAGAGATGAAGTTGTAGCTATATCCCTAGAGGTAACATTATGTTGATCTTGAGGTCTAGAGGACGTATGACTATCTCGAGAGGATTGACGAGAGAGATTAACATCAAAATGTAGCATTGTATGATGTCACTTGTCACATGTGCGACACGTTGATTGAGACTGACAATCTTTCGAGCTGTGATTACCAAGGCATGAGAAACAACGTTGGTGTTGTTTTAATAATTTATGTCTTTCATGAGGTGAGTTCCTTTTAAAGGTATCACAAGCATATATTTTGTGACCTGTTTTATTACAAGCAAATCATTGCCAAGCGTTGTGTTTATTAGTTCCCGACTGTGACTGAGAACTGGTTTGTGTTGTGATCATAGAGACACCACTGTGTGAAGAATTCACCCTTTTTACCAAAGCGTGTTTTTGTTGAGTTTGTAATCGTGATGAAATATTTTTGTTCACAAAAGGAAAGTTGTGTATGTTAGCGTCTTCAGTTTGCGAGCACTCAATGTTCAAATATTTTATTATTTCTTCCACACTAGGTAAAGAGTGAGAACTAAAGTCTTCATTCGCTTCAGATCGAAAACTTTCAAGTTTTTTACAGAGCTCATTGTCAAGTTTACGCAACAATAATGCAGATAAAAGTGGGTTATTTTGAGTCACATCACATCCTAATACCTTCAAAGCTTGTGAATGTTCAGTAAAAATGTTCACGAATTGACGAAGTCCCTTCAAAGAGGTAGCACTAACAGCAGGTAAGTCTAAGAGTTGATTGAGGTGTAGAGATTGCAACCTGCGAGTATTGTGATATCTATCTCGTAGTAAACTATAGGCCGTGAGATAATTAGGTGCGGACAGAGTTAAACCTTTTACTAATGTTAAAGCATCACCTTGTAACACACTGAGTAAGTATTGGAACTTAGCCACACTGGAAAGGCTTGCATTACGATGAATCGTCGCATCAAACAGATTAATAAAACTTGTCCACGTTAGTGGGTCACCAGAAAACTTTTGCAGGTCTATTTTTGGTAACCTGACTAGAGAGGATCCAGAATGTGAAACAGTACTGCTATCACTCAGTGAGCTAGGTGTTTTTGGTTGGATAGGAGGAGTAAGTACCTCAATGATTGCTGTCAAATACGCAAAGAGAGTTTCAATTTCATCTTGATCGGAAGATAAAGTTTCATCCGACACAGCATCGTCAGAATCAGAGCTAAAACCCGTTGAAGGTTATTATCAAAATCAGCCTTTTTCTTTTTTATTTCATTAGAGAAGGCGTTTAGCTGTTTAACTTGTACAGAGGTTAGATATTCAGTTTGAGTATAGAACTCCTCTAGAATACCCTTCAATTTATTAATTGATATATATATATATATATATATATATATATATATATATATATATATATATATATATATATATATATTAATATTTATTAATATTAGATTAAATAGTATATTGGTTAGTGAAATGTTTTGTTAGTAAAATAAGTTAAAAAATTATAAGATATACGATTTAAATTAATTAATTTCTATGCAATTTTTTAATAAAAAATAAACATACCTATTGAAAAAAGAAGTAAATGACTATACAGTTAAAAATTCGTTTATTTGCATATTAAAAATTCAACCATATATGATCCTTATAGAAATTATTTACTTACAGTATAAAATAGTATTAATGGGTTACGCCTTTTAGCTCAAGTATAGTATTTGTTGATACACTCAACACGATAAAAATATTGATTGTTCTGCAAATGAGTGAGTGAGTGAGTGCAAAAAGAGGCAAAAAAGCGCACATAAATATGAAACCAGTGAGTCGGGGTGCTGTACTGTGCTGGCCTGTACTTTGGTTACACCTAACACACTCATGTGCATAAACACCTCTCAGGATGGTAAGAGGGTTTTTTGAACAAAATTTGTACAGCCAGACTTTAAAACGTCTTTGGCGTCGAATCATTACAAATCGAGTTTTACAAATCACTTCTACAAACAATCCTATACACAGCCACAACTGCTAGCAACACTATTAAACATCATTCACAAACAGGAACCACAACCTTCATTCTTCAAATCAGCTTTATAGAGACACAACTGCTAGCAATACTCTTAAACATCAATCACACACAGGAACCACAACCTTCATTCATCAAATCACCCATTATCAAGACAAAACTGCTAGCAGCACACTTAGTCATTCTTCACTCACTTCCTACAGTCTTAAAATCAGGATATATACCGACACAACTGCTAGCAGCACCCTAAAAAATTGTTCATATGCAAGAAACAATTCCTACAGTCTTCAAATCAGCCTATATCCCCACACAACTGCTAGCAGCACCCTAAACAATTGTTCATATGCAGAAACCAATTCCTACAGTCATCAAATCAGCCTATATACCGACACAACTGCCAGCTGAACCCTAAACAATTGTTCATATGCAGGAACCAATTCCTACAGTCTTCAAATCAGCCTATATACCGACACAACTGCTAGCAGCACCCTAAATCATTGTTCATATGCAGGAACCAATTCCTACAGTCTTGAAATCAGCCTATATACCGACACAACTGCTAGCAGTACCCTAAATCATTGTTCATATGCAGGAACCAATTCCTACAGTCTTGAAATCAGCCTATATATCAAGACAACTGTTATCAGCACCCTAAATCATTGTTCATATGCAGGAACCACTTACTACAGTCTTTAAATCAGCCTATATACCGACATAATTGCAAGTAGCACCCTAAATCATTGTTCATATGCAGGAACCACTTACTACAGTCTTCAAATCAGCCTATATACCAACACAACTGCTAGCAGCACCCTAAATCATTGTTCATATGCAGGAACCACTTCCTACAGTCTTCAAATCAGCCTATATACCGACACAACTGCTAGTAGCACAGTAAATCATTGTTCATATGCAGGAACCAATTCCTACAGTCTTAAAATAAGCCTATATACCAACACAACTGCTAGCAGCACCCTAAATCATTGTTCATATGCAGGAACCACTTACTACAGTCTTCAAATCGTCCGATCACAGACTCAGCTGCTAACAACATTCCTAATAATTATTTACACATAGGAACCATTTCCTACGATCTTCAAATTGTTCTATAGATAGGCACAGCTGCTAATAGCCCTTTTAGGCATTTTTAACACAAGAACCACTCCATGCAAAAAATATTGTGTCATTCTTATAATAAATCTGTCTCTAATTACAAATTTTGCTTATGCGTGTAAAATATCATTGTAAATAAACCTAAAAATTGGTTTTATTACATCAGCTAAAGAATAATTTGACAGGTTTTTGAAAAACTGCAAAGAAAGTTGCAATCTTCGTAAACTTAGATAATTAGTATTAATAATCAATGATATCTTGTTAGTATTAATAATCAATGGTATCTTGTTAGTATTAATAATCAATGATATCTTGTTAGTATTAATAATCAATGATATCTTGTTAGTATTAATAATCAATGGTATCTTGTTAGTATTAATAATCAATGATATCTTGTTAGTATTAATAATCAATGGTATCTTGTTAGTATTAATAATCAATGGTATCTTGTTAGTATTAATAATCAATGATATCTTGTTAGTATTAATAATCAATGATATCTTGTTAGTATTAATAATCAATGGTATCTTGTTAGTATTAATAATCAATGGTATCTTGTTAGTATTAGTAATCAATGATATCTTGTTAGTATTAATAATCAATGGTATCTTGTTAGTATTAATAATCAATGGTATCTTGTTAGTATTAATAATCAATGATATCTTGTTAGTATTAATAATCAATGGTATCTTGTTAGTATTAACAATCAATGGTATCTTGTTAGTATTAATAATCAATGGTATCTTGTTAGTATCAATATTCAACGGTATCTTGTTAGTATTAATAATCAATGATATCTTGTTAGTATTAATAATCAATGGTATCTTGTTAGTATTAATAATCAATGATATCTTGTTAGTATTAATAATCAATGATATCTTGTTAGTATTAATAATCAATGGTATCTTGTTAGTATTAATAATCAACGATATCTTGTTAGTATTAATAATCAACGATATCTTGTTAGTATTAATAATCAACGATATCTTGTTAGTATTAATAATCAACGATATCTTGTTAGTAATAATAATCAACGATATCTTGTTAGTATCAATAATCAACGGTATCTTGTTAGTATTAATAATCAATGGTATCTTGTTAGTATTAATAATCAATGGTATCTTGTTAGTATTAATAATCAATGATATCTTGTTAGTATTAATAATCAACGGTATCTTGTTAGTATTAATAATCAACGGTATCTTGTTAGTATTAACAATCAATGGTATCTTGTTAGTATTAATAATCAATGGTATCTTGTTAGTATTAATAATCAACGGTATCTTGTTAGTATTAATAATCAATGATATCTTGTTAGTATTAATAATCAATGATATCTTGTTAGTATTAATAATCAATGATATCTTGTTAGTATTAATAATCAATGGTATCTTGTTAGTATTAATAATCAATGATATCTTGTTAGTATTAATAATCAATGATATCTTGTTAGTATTAATAATCAATGATATCTTGTTAGTATTAATAATCAATGATATCTTGTTAGTATTAATAATCAATGGTATCTTGTTAGTATTAATAATCAATGATATCTTGTTAGTATTAATAATCAATGATATCTTGTTAGTATTAATAATCAATGATATCTTGTTAGTATTAATAATCAATGGTATCTTGTTAGTATTAATAATCAATGGTATCTTGTTAGTATTAATAATCAATGATATCTTGTTAGTATTAATAATCAATGGTATCTTGTTAGTATTAATAATCAATGATATCTTGTTAGTATTAATAATCAACGGTATCTTGTTAGTATTAATAATCAATGATATCTTGTTAGTATTAATAATCAATGATATCTTGTTAGTATTAATAATCAATGATATCTTGTTAGTATTAATAATCAATGATATCTTGTTAGTATTAATAATCAATGGTATCTTGTTAGTATTAATAATCAATGATATCTTGTTAGTATTAATAATCAATGATATCTTGTTAGTATTAATAATCAATGATATCTTGTTAGTATTAATAATCAATGATATCTTGTTAGTATTAATATTCAACGGTATCTTGTTAGTATTAATAATCAACGGTATCTTGTTAGTATTAATAATCAATGATATCTTGTTAGTATTAATAATCAATGATATCTTGTTAGTATTAATAATTAATGATATCTTGTTAGTATTAATAATCAATGATATCTTGTTAGTATTAATAATCAATGATATATTGTTAGTATTAATAATCAATGATATCTTGTTAGTATTAATAATCAATGATATCTTGTTAGTATTAATAATCAATGATATCTTGTTAGTATTAATAATCAATGATATCTTGTTAGTATTAATAATCAATGATATCTTGTTAGTATTAATAATCAATGATATCTTGTTAGTATTAATAATCAATGATATCTTGTTAGTATTAATAATCAATGATATCTTGTTAGTATTAATAATCAATGGTATCTTGTTAGTATTAATAATCAATGGTATCTTGTTAGTATTAATAATCAATGATATCTTGTTAGTATTAATAATCAACGGTATCTTGTTAGTATTAATAATCAACGGTATCTTGTTAGTATTAATAATCAATGGTATCTTGTTAGTATCAATAATCAACGGTATCTTGTTAGTATTGACATTAGAGATAAAACTAATTCAGTGAAAGTTATGCATTATATAAACTACCTTGTTATAATTATTTTTGTCTTTTTCATAATTGACTATTTACTTTTTTTAATATCTCTTAGCTATTAATTTGTATTGTCAGTGCATTAATTGGTTTACATTTCCCCTATGACAAGGATCAATACATTGTATTTCCTTATTCATACATACATTTTGTACAGATTGCAAAAAGGGTCACATGAAAAATTAGATTATAGTTTTTAGAGGTGCATTTAGCTAATTGTGAAGTAAATAAAAGTACGAGTGTTTCATATGTTATTACATAAATTAATAAAACACTATAAAATATTTTAGTAAAAAATTTTTGAATTGAAATAAAAAAGCATGATACATGTGTAAAAGAAAATGCTGTCTGAAAAATTATCGCAGGAAATTCGTATAATACATTGCTTTTCTATTGATAAAATCCCATTAAAAAAAAAAAAAAAACCGGTTTAGATACATATATTAAACAGCACAATAATAAAATATAATTCAACAAACCTATTAAGTGCTTTTGGGGGAATGTTTGATAAATGTATAATATTCTGAAAGCAAACAAATAAAAATTAAATACGTCATTACAACAGATAACCTTGGGGTTAAGTGGAATTTATCTGCACCCCTAATGAAAACCATGAATTTCAACTTCATCTTTGCAGTGTATCGTAAAGAAATAAGTATGTTTAGTACATTATAGATATGTGCAAGAAAACTCGAGTTAAATAACTTAAAAAAAAAAAAAAAAAACAATATTTGCAATACAGTAATTATCAATGCAATTGTGTAAGCATGATCATTTTAAAATAATGAATTACTTCTTTAATGGTCCCTTATTTTGACCCATTATACGATAAAAATTGACTAAGCTAGAGGAATATACCAACCTCTGGGGAAGCCATAAATGACGTTCGTGCAGATAATCAGGAGGGTCCAAGGTAGTGCAGACCCCATGACGTCTGGAGGAGGACTGGTGAATACTGAAGGGAGGTAATGACCAAAACAACTCCATCAGGAGGGATAAACATCCTGAGTCACGGGAAGTGGAATCCGGGGTGAAAGTGGATAACTAAGGATATCAAGGTCAGGAACGAGTCAAGGAGTATTCATAGAGGCAAAAAACAGATACCTCCATTGTAGCAAAAGTGATTGTTTATTAATGAAAAAATGTTTACTCGAATAAAATTTGACTTTACTAAAACTTATCGAGAGAGGTTGTGCTATCGATTTTCT
>JAQJVL010006784.1:0-27205 GCA_035578905.1 Stictocephala bisonia | reverse complement strand
CACTGCACATCATTAATCAGCTGTTTCGTATCCACTTCATGTTAACAATGAGTCCACAATTTATGAACTATTTAATTTAAACTATGAATCAGCTGTTTATTTGTAACCCATTGTTGATAGAAGGAAAAGTAAGCATTAGCTGTTAGGTGTCAACAATTTGTTTTAAAACAGTAGTATTTCTTTTAATTAAACAGCTAAGAATGTTGTTTACAAACGTGAATAATGATACAGGAAAGGAAACTGTGAACTGCATGTGAAAATTGAACTTTTATGTCGTGGCTAATGGCAATCGAAAACAAGCTTGAATATCATTAAATAGAACCCCCACATTTTACCTGACAGATTTCATGCCTGTATTTACCTTGTTTTTCCCAGAGACATTTTCCTTAATCAATAGCAGATATGCCACTTCATATCAGACACGATATGTGGTTCAACATGATGAAGCTCCAGCTCATATTGGTATGGGTGTCAGAGACTACATAAATGTTACATTTGAACAGAGATGGATGAGACATGGTGGATCTGAACAATGGCCTGCTCGATCCCCTGACTTCAAATCACTAGACTTTATTCTGTGGGGGCACTTGAAAGAACTGGTATGCAGCACACCAGTGGAGAGTGAACTTGGTTGGCAGAATTATTGAAGCTGCAGCAAGAATTCAGGAGAATGTAAATATTTTTAAACAAGTTCATCGATCTGAAGTATAATGTTGGATACTATGCAATCTCGTTTTAGGCCATCACTTTGAGCAACTTTTGAAATTTGTTTTGTGGAAATATTTGCCATTTTATTTTATAAATAATTCATTAATAATAAACAGCTGACTCATTGTTAACATGAAGTGGATATAAAACAGCTGATTAATAGTGTGCAGCGCCTAATATTTGCAGTTTATGTTTTGGTCATATATTTGTTGTATCATGGAAGTTATATTGATTCACAAAAACTATAACACCTGGTTTATTTATTATTGGATTTTAATAAATAAGGGTTTGTTTGGTTTGTCTCTTAATTGTGCATCTTTTACTTAACTTTTTTATAGCTATAACAGCTTTCATGAAATTTGACATTAAAAAATTTAAAAGGCTGCCATTTTTAAATTAACTTAGTTACAGTATTGATATTTTACTCCCTTGTTTTAACTGTTAAGCTACACATGTACATTAAATTTGAAGTTTTTATATTAAATAGTTCTTGAGTTATAATATAATTTGTAACAAACACATACAGACAGACAGTAAACTAGTCACGGTATACCTATGTTTATATAGTGAAATATATTTGTTTTGACCTAGGAATAGATGTTGATGAAAAGTTCCAGAGTTCCGGGACATCCTGTATATAGATAAAGACAGTGATTGTTTAAATATCAGTGAATAAGGATTAAGAATAAGAGTTGAATATCAAATGTAGTCTTTCTAATAAACTATAGCCAAGATTTCCTTGGAAAATTTCATTAATTGAAAACAATGCCAAACAAGACCAGTGATCCCTTTCAAAACAATTTGGCACTGATTACTTTTGTGGTGTTATGGCCTTTTGCTAAAAAGTTGGAATTTTCCGGTTTTTAATTAGAGATGGAAATGTCAAAACTATCAATCTATTGTGGCCTTTTTTAAACTAAATGAACAATCAAATTGCAGCAGTCAAAAGGTTTAAACTCAACTCACCATTATGGATTGAGTTTATCACTATATGCATGTTAGGTTAAAGTTCACTGAGCTGAAGGTCAACTAGAGTTTGAAGGTTGCTTTTTAGGCCAATGGAAAATCTAATTACACTATTGTTTTTCTCGTTTAATTTTACATTATAACATATGCATTTTAAAACGTTATTAGAAGTTTTAGTAACTTTTATCCTAGTTGGAACAACAAAAGTACCAAAATGTTCAACTAGTTTTCACTGTACATCAAATTTACACCTTTATAATTCAAAAACCTGTTAATGTATCACATTTACATTTTAATAACTTGTTGATAAGAAGGTTTTCTATAATTTTTATCAATTTTAGAATTTTAACTTTTGGAAAAAAAAGAAAAGTTTGGACCTTCTCCGTTAATTCACTACCACTGCTATTTCCTTTACTTCACGACCACTACTTTTTTATCATAATTGCGGATAGGTTACGTAAGGTTAGGTTAGGTTAGGTGGCTACTAAAGTTGATCACAAACTGGTAAATCCAACGATTGACTTACCGCCGAAAGCGCTCTCCGTGTGTAAGTTCTTGGAAAGCAATAAGATTAGACCAGCGATATCGGATTCCTAGCAGATAAGGAATACCACAGTGGACATAAAATTGATTGGAGAACAGTTTTTAGAGCTATAGAATATTTATCAAGCGGTAGTGAATTAACGGAAACAAAAAAAGTATGGTAGTGAATTAACGGAAAAGTTCCAAAAGTTCTTATCAATTCCCTGAACGTTGTTTTCTTGGCTTCTAGGAGTCGTAAAATTAATAACTAGGTCTTATTATAGTCCTTATTACATGTATAGTTAAGAAACATTACTTTCATAAAAGTAAGTAAATTAATTTAAAATAACTTGTAAAATCACTGTATTTACTTACACATATGAAGGTAATGTAATATAACGTTCTAAGGATTACAACAGGACCTTGTAATTAATTTTACTACTTCTAGAAGCTAAGAAAACAATATTTCAGGGAATAAAGTTAACAAAGTTAAAAATGTTCAAAAAGTTAAAATACTAAAATTTATAAAACTTATAGAAAACATTCCTATCAACCAGGTAATAAAATTTAAATGTGATACATTGACAGGTTTATTTTGTAATAACGGTGTAAATTTTATGTACAGTAAAAACTAGTTAATACTATGGTACTTTTTTGTTACAACTAGGACTAATGTTACGAAAACTTAAAAATAAAAAATAATAAATAACATTTGAAATGCATTTGACATAACATACAATTTTAAACGTGGAAAACAAAGGTGTGATTAGGTTTAGGTTTTCCGTAGGCCTCTCAGTTTCTTACAAGACAACCTTCAAACTCGGCTGCACATAATTTCTGGATCAACAGTTAGGTCCACTGTTCCTTCGATAGAGCCATTTATTAATAGCCCTACAGCCAGGGCAATTAAGAAACCTTCAGCTTTATGTAGATACTTGATATTGGTCTGATTTTCAGCTACTTGGTTCTCTTCCCTAGACAAAAGCTGGACCCTACAATCCAACATGGACTCCCCAGATTTCTCTAGTAGTGTCCATGCTGGTAGCAACCATTGAGCGAAAAAATTGCTATGCATTTTTTTTAAATTGTTTATTGCAAGATTCCAGGATACTTGACTACTATCCCATCCATTAAGAACTCTTTGGATATTAAGCACAAGTTTCATCCGAAATTTGTGGTAAGCCTTCTTCAGAAACAGCCTCAGAATACAGCACCTACATTGTCTTTGTAAAATTTTCTTTGTACTTGAAATTGGAATGTCATCATTTTGTGGCCCAATATTTCTCAAAGTGCAAATAAGCTTTGAAGCACTTACTGGTTAAATTCAAGATACTCGAGGAGTGAATGGTGTCACAAGTATCTTTCCTTCACACCAATGCAGAGCCTGAATAAAAAAGCCATAGCTAATCTGTCAGCTGTATGGTTAAATTAGAACCAATAAAAAACCAACAGGAAATTGTTGGGTCTGAAATTGAAATAAAATTATGACATGAACATAACTATTCGATTACTTATAATGTATATGAAAAAAACAAAAACTCACCCTTGAGTGGAGGCAAAAAGAGTATTATTTTGTAGACCTGCTAAGTAGCAAGATGCAACTTTGCCAGTTGATCTACAGCGGCATAAAATTCACTCTATAAACCGCCTGTGCAGCGAATAATATCAACATGAGTGTTGGCCAGCCCAAAATACGAGGAGTTTAAGCAATTCTTACTATGGAATGAAAAAAATCAACAAAACTCAAAAGCCTGAACAAAATGATCTTGAGCTGGAAGGAAAATAAAACTAAACGGTCATAAGCTGAGAAGTTATCAACTAATCTACAGAACATTAAAAATTAAAAAAATAACAGAATGTTGTAATGCTTATACATTTTATTCAGTATGAATACTTATGTTACACTTAAAAATAAGTTAAAAATAATTATTAATACGTTTGTCTGCACAAACTGACCTTGCGACACCTTTCTTGGTAGCCTCCCCAAAGCTCCTAACATCGTGATAGTCTGTAAGTTTCTCGGTGGGTGAATAGACCATCCTGCCTGCGGGGAGGTTCACTTCCATAACTCCTCCTTCAGAGTATAAAGCTCCATCAATCTATGGATTACATCTATTTATGATTGACTAACAAATTAAGAACATTTTTTTAGCCTTTTAGAGAAGGGGATGGCTGACAAATAAGGAACATCAGAGAACTTAGAGAGCTACTCAAGGAGCCATATATAATGAGAGAACAAAGAGATTAAGGTGTCTGGAATACAAAGAGAGAAGATAAAAAGTTTTGAAATGAAGGCCAGAAGGGACAAGACCTCTAGGAAGACCAAGATTGTGGTAAAATGACCAGGTGAAGGCAGATCTGGAGAAGACATAAGTGGACCTGGAGAGACAGAAGAGAACAGAGGCGAAAATTTGTTGAGGCTAAAATTCAGCTGGTATTTAAATGGCTACAAGAGTAAATAACAAATTTAATCTTGAATAAAATAAACTTTTTAATTCTTATATAACAATATTTGCAATAAATTAATCATCATGTTTTACCCTTTACTCTAATAAAAAATCTACAAATTTTCTTTTTCACTTTCTTAGGTTCTGACAGAAATCAGCAGAGAGCGGGAAGCAGTCTAACATATTTTTGCAGTTTGAAATTTTTTGAACTCCACCCACTGGCTATAGCACTGACCAGTTGAACTCTCAATTTGTCCAAAACAGCCTTGAGGCCAAAACATGTAATAATTGAGGAAATGGGGCTGAACTGTTGAGTGTGAGTTTAGTAACACAGTCAAGAATTATATGTTGCTTCTAGCATCCTAAGAAAACTGACATTGTAGTTGTCAAAATCTATGTTGCAAAGCCTATATATTAAAATATGCTTCATTTGTGAATTTCGAAATGAATTTTATGTAAATTACAAATCATGAACATGCTGACCTAGAATAAGAACTGATGAATTGCTATAATAACATCTATCATGCATTTCAAGAAAAATAGAGGGATCATTTTACATTGGATTTGATAAATCAGTTTTTATACACTGGTTTGAAATATTGCTTAGAAAGAAAAATATTGGAATAAATTATTTATTCTGATATTGCTAATAATCATTACTCAATAAGAAAAACTTTGAGAAAAATACAATTAGAACAGTAAAATTTAATAACGTAAAATTACTTATTAATTATTGACAGACAAATTAATTTAAACTGATATCACTGGCTGTAGAAACAGACTGCCCAAGCCAATGCAGTATACGTGCATGTGCTGCGATCTGACAGGAATTTTTTTTAATTAAGTGCTCAGACAGCTAGTTGACGTACTATTAGCTCAGCTATTAGTCACTTCAGCATGAGCTGGAGAGACAAAGAGAAGGATGAAGAGAGATAAAGAAAATAGAGAAGATGAAGAAAATCGCTGGTGCTACCTCTGAAACCCTAATAAAACTAGTTTAACCAAACAGAAAACCCGGCTTCAGGGGACTACCATAAGAGTTGGCAGTTTTCTTGTTTCTTTATTCAGTGCTGATGACTATCCAATTTACATAGATGACTTGTATTGACCCAAACAGTCATTTAGAACAAGGAATTTTAGATGGAATAAATCCATACCAGATAATGGTATAAAAACCTGTAACTATCTCATTCATTTTATAATTCACAAAATAGAAGCAAAGAATAGTTGGTAACATAGCAACATGAAATACATCCATTAATTATTAATCGTATGTATGAGTTATTAAGGTCATATATAACAATCAATTCCTTCTACTATTCAATACACCTAGAGAAACCTAACAAGATTTAAAAGCACTAAATAGATCCATAATCATATAGGACGATCGTATTATAAATGGCATATGTTTTGGTGAAGTACAATGATACTGTTCCTACAAAAATTTTTTATGGCTCTCGCCCTACCTTAGTAACAGATAATAATGTGTGCAGGTTGCAAATACTCTGTCATGAAAAATCAAAATGACCTATGGTGTCCCTCAGGGATCAATTCTTGGTCCGTTCCTTTTCCTCATCTATGTCAACAGGTTGAACTCATCGATCCAGAATGGAATGGTGATTCAATATGCCTACGAAACGACTCTCTGTATCAGAATAAAAAAAACCATCAATGACCTTGAATTCCAAGCATTTACGGAGGTAAACTCATGTTGTAATGGCTGATGATGCTCCTCTGGAAGAGACAGAATCTGCCAAGGTCCTTGGGATGTATACTGATCGAGGTCTAACCTGGGACAACCACATTGATTATATCTGCTCTAAGGTAGCTTCCGGAGTATATGCTCTGCGCAAGCTTGCAACATTTTGTTTTTTGGGAGTTTTGAAAACTGCCTATTGTGGACTTATATACCCGCATTTGTCGTATGGTCTGCGACTATGGGGCAGCTGCTCTAAATACAAATTCCAAGAGTGTTTAGAATGCAAAAGAAAGCTGTCAGAATTCTTTCAAAATTAAATTCACGAGAGTCATGTAAAAATGGCTTCAGGGAGCTTAAATTGTTGACCTTTCCCTGCCTTTATATTCTGGAGGTCACCTTATACTGTCGTTTCAAGTGTGATTTGGTCCAGAGTAGAGACGTACACCAGTACGAAACTAGGGGCAGGGATAACTATTGAGCAGGGCAACACAAAATAATGGCATATGAACACCTGCCATCACAAGCTGGAATCAAGTTTATTAATAAACTTCCTGAAGGCATTAAACAGATAAATAACCCCAAAAAATTTAAAACTCGACTAAGACACCTCCTAGTGTTGAGGGCATTGTACTCGGTTGATGAGTTTATGACGTGTCACTGGGACGTAAATTAACAAAACCAATACTTAATTCCTCTGCTAATATCCAAACCACAAGTTTTAAATGCTTAACAAAATATGTAATTTCATAATGTTAAATTTTATTTATTATTGTTGTGTATCTATTTATTATTAATTATTATTCATGTGACTAGTTTATATAAAGAGATTCTTGACGATTTTAATGCAATTATTGTTAATTATTCACTACAATAAAGATTTGAATTGAATATGAAGAGAAATACTGTAATAATTCTGGTGATTGGTTGATTTGGTTATCGATTGTGAATTTTTTGATTAGTTTAACCCATACATTACTTGGAAATACATTCTGATGTTGTCTCACAGCATTTATGAAAAAAATTCTACTGTAAATAAATGAATATTAAGAGAACTGAAATTTGTCTTTTGATTAAAACTTCAACTTGATTGTAGTTTTTTTAAATTATTTTTCTATTTATGAAAAGTTGTAATTGGTTGCTATTTTCAAATCACTGGTTGACATTTTCTAATTTTAAATCTTGGTATGTAAGTAAAACCAAGCAAACGATTGGAAAATATTTCTTAGATACGTAGTTAATAATGTCATATAAGAAAATATTTCTTAGATACGTAGTTAATAATGTCATATAAGAAAAATAAATGTATGTAACTGATTTTTATATGACAGACTTAGAGATAAACATACAAAAATAAAAGGTAAAAAAGAAAAATATGTACAAAGAAGTAAGAGAAAAATATGTATAAATGGAATGTCCTGGTAAAGGCAGATGAATTTTGATAACTAAGAATAAAACAACAAACAAAAGTACAATAAGAGAAGAAGTAGGAATTCGAATTTTGAGGAGATAATAGTTCTTTTAATCTGGTAAAGAAAATATTATGGAACTGCAATATTGGAAAGGTAACAAAGATATTGATGAAAAAGATGTATTATCAAGTAATCTCATTATGATATTATATGATGAGAACTTATAATATGATGCTTTCGGGTGGAGGGAAAATGGATATTTTTTGTGATTCCATTAATATGTTTAAAGAAAAATGTGAAATGTACCTGAAAACACAATTTTTATGAAAATAGACTTTTTTAATTTTTATTTACAACGAGTCGCTATTTACGATATAATTAAGTTTTTAAAACTTTTCTTTTCCAATTTTGTAATATAAATCCTTAATTAATAATAAAATTATTGTTCATGTTGTGTTGTTTTTTTAATTTTAAATATTTGTTGCCAATTTATTTAAATTATGTTATATAAATTATTACCTATTTATTAATTATTCATTGTATACCTGTTAACTATTTATTTTATATTTATTGTTATATTTTACATATTTATTATATTTGTTACCTTTTTATTGCATATTTATTAACTATTTATTGTATATTTGTTAACTATTTAGTTCATATTGATTATTATTTGTTACATATTTGTTAACTATTTAGTTCATATTAATTATTATTTGTTACATATTTCAAGAAATATGTAAGATTACCTATTTATTGCATATTTACTAACTATTTATTGTATATTTGTTTAATATTTAGTTCATATTGTTTATTAATTTGTTTAATAGTGTGTAGACTGGCTGGTTCAATGAAATATTTATTGGGTTCAAAATCTTAAAATGTTTTGCTTCAATGTAATTGGGTCTATGCCTGTATTTTTGCATGAAATAAAATAAATAAATATATATATTATATGCAGTGGAACTGGGACATGCAAAAAAGTTGATTTAAGCAGATTACAGGCAGTAGAAGTGAGATTTTAAAGAGGAATGAAGAAGATTAGCAGAATAGATAGAATAAGGAACGAAATAGCCAGAGAAAGGTTTAAAGTGACACCGCTACAAGGGACGATAAAATGAAGAAGGATGGAGTGATGGGGCATGTGAAGAGGATGGAAAAAATTCGAGGATAGCCCTGGATAAAGAGGACCAAAAGGAGATGAGAGGACCAAGTGTGGAATGATGTTAAGAGAAGAGGAATTCAGAAAAGACAAGTGGAGAAAGAGGAATCCTGGACATTATACAAAAATGGAGGAGGCTGTGTAGGACAACCTACGAAAATGGAAACATCAACAGATAATGATGACAAATGAGACAGACTAAGTAAATAGACTAGGCTAATCTATTTAAATTATAGTAATTGCCAACAACTGCATGTAGGATAGATAAATAAATTTAACTAATCCAATAGTAGTGAGACAACTACATGAATTAGTGTTACATATGCATGAGCTAGATTACAGTGTTATCACCTGCAAACAGACTGTCACTTCACAGTCAACTGTTGATAAGATAAACTGCATAAGAACCAAGTACTGGTTTTTATATTACTGAACATTTGAGCTGTTAGACCTTTGCTCTCATGATAAGAACAAATACTTGTAATGATGACCATTACAATTAATTATCACAAATAATTCTTGTGTCTGTTCTTGACAAATAATTATCACAGAAAATCTCTATTTTCTACTGAATAAGGAAGAAGTGTTTATAATAACCTACTTTTCATGTAGCACATACAATACAGGTCTCCAAATTAAATATACCAGCAATGTATTGTACTTTGAATAAGTTGGAAAGTTTTATTTACTTGAACAGAGTCACAAGTAGTAAGCAAATAAAATATAACAATTTTTGTTAGGTAAAACACATATGTTGACCCTAGATCTTTAAAAAAGTGCACATGCAGGGCTGAATGTCGTCAGTCAATTTGTATTTGATTGTGTATGTGTATTTAACACAAATCTAGTTCAAAATACTTTATCTGGAGGTCACACATATAATCATAACTAAAAGAAAGCAGGCTTCCAGTGTAAGGTTAACCAGGGGCACGACGAACTGAATTCTTGACATTAGAATTTACATTTTTCTACAAAAATAAACAAATTCTTAGAATACTCTTAATTTTCTGAAAAATTTTATCGGTAGTTAAAATCAAATATTAATTAATACTACTGTATCAAAATTATAGTACTTTTTTCCTAGAGATGTTTTCTCCTTTACTCTTGAATTATTTTTTAATGATTTTTTTATCTATTCTTTATTTTAAACATCTTCTTACTATTTTTGTATTATTTTATTTATACACATCAATATTTAATTTAGTTATTATTTGCCTTATTGACAAGCCCATTAATGTGTGTATGTCATAATTTGTAAAATATACATTCAATAAAATAACAAATATTTGTCCTCATCCTCTATCACAGATCCTGCCTACTCCCCCCTCCCCCATGCCAGAAATCATTGATTTAACCCTTTCCATCCCAGCGTCCGGTTTTCCGGATGTTCGTAACATGTTCCAAAAATCCCAGCGTCCTGTATACCGGACGTTCGAAAAACGGTCCAAAAATCCCAACGTCCAGTTTTCCGGTCGTTCAGAAAAAATTTTTTTTAAATATTTATTAACTCGGAATATTTATATAAATGATATAGAAATGTTCGGAATAACATTTTCTATTATAAAAAAAAAGATTTATTACTCTATCATGTTTTATTGTAGTACAACAACTCATTTATTTTGTTGTCTTTGTATTGCGTCATCAGCTGTGTTGACTTTTGTCAGCTGTGTTATTGTGTTTCATTTCGCGTGTTGTTGAGAGGTTATTCGTGTTTCGTGAGTGATGTGATTGTGTGGTGAAAGGAATTATAATGAAACGTTGTAGGTCACCAATTAGTGATAATACAATTGGTAATTTTATTTTTCTGAGACGGACGAATCAGTAAATAAAAAAAAAAGATTTTCATTTACTCGGATGGTAATTTTTAGTTTTTATTTTGTTAGGATTAGGAGTTTTTTAAGTTAAATATATGAAATAGTTTATTGTTTGCCTATTGACATTCAATATATTTGGTGAAAAGTATATTATATGTGTAAGTGCAACATGGTATGCGATATTGTTGTTAACTGGTAAAAAACCCGAACTAGAGTATTTTTTTAAAAAAGCCAGAACTTTTTTATTTCTCAACGTATCAGTGTGAAGTATGGATTTTATTGAAGATTGTTAAATGTTGTTTTGTCAAGTGTTATTAATTTTGGTCAAACAATTTTTTTATGCCCATCCACAACGCAAAGAAGTAAAAAAAATTTCAAAATATTTTTTGGTCATTAGTAAAATACCTGGGATTTTTGGAAGAAATTATAAAAAAAAATCTGGGATGGAAAGGGTTAAGGTGAGCTCTACATCACTATGTTACGGACAACTAAACAAGTGCCTCTACACAGTAGCATGGAAAAGTATCAGCCCGATCTAAATTTGAAATGACGATCCTCGGAGCTGTACCTAGCCAGAGAACAATGCCTTTGACCACTCGCTCATTTCAACACCAATGGTTTGGTGCATTTATTCATTATTTAACATGGCAACACTAGGCTGATGTTTCATAAAGTAATAGTTAACATTGCTGGCGTAGTTTTGTTGACACTTTGTATGCTTAGTTTGTCTACATTGATTTCTCATTTTGATTTTTTTTTATGTTAGTAGTTTTGTCACTTGTAATGAGGTATAATAACAATTTTAATCATTTTAAACTTCATTGACACCATTTTTATGTGCATTCATAGGTGGTAATTGAATCTGTATTATAGAGCCCTGTTACTTTGAACTGAATTTGATAAAAACCAATTTTTACCATCACAGTTGAAACCATGACAACTAAACACAAGCATTTACAATTTTGTTTGCTTTGATATTATCTTAACACGCGAGCACACACGGCCCTTTTGTGACGTCTCAGCACGCGCGACGGCAAATTGCTCACACAGCATTTAGGTTACCCTAATGCCTTGGTTTACATATTTATTTTTGTGACAATTTTTTTGAAAAATATTTGGTTCCTTTTGAGTTTCTTAAGGTGTAGCTTTCATATATATCTATGATATTAGTTGAAAGAAAAATTGAATTCAAATCGTTTGCAAATGGCATAACTCAATACCATCATGAGGACACGCACCGTTAGCAAACTGCCGTACTTTGAAAAATCTCAAACATAACACGGTAGAACGCCCTGTTAGCAAACTGCCGCTTTTATTGGGAAAAGGTTTGCGGGTAAAAAAAACTATAATTCAATATTTCACAAGTAAAAAACATTTATTTTACATACGTACAAATGTAATACGAAATGTTTACGTGAAAGCACGCGCGTTAGCAAATTGCTCACGATTCACTGCATGACACACAAACACTTTGAATTACTCACTCCAATGGTCCGTGACCAACTGGCGAACGTCAAGGGCGTGTCGAGGGAGGGATGAGCTGGCCGCATACCCAAACTCGCTCAGTAGCCCCAAAGATCTGCCCACATTTCTATTGGTGCGGCAATTTGCTAACGGGTGCGTGTGCTCGCGTGTTAAAAATAGTGGATAATCGATATAAATTTCTGAAGAAAGATTGTGTTTACCATAGTAGTTGAAAAAGGTATGACCATGGTACAAAAAACATGTGTGGTCTTGTTTTTCTGTTTATTGAACTAATCATCCTTAGCAATTTTCCTGACTTCCTATCACTTGAAAAAATTTGCCTTGGTTTTATTTAAAAAATGGAACCCTAAGTTTCACTATAAATAATCTTATTTTTTAATTGCAATAGTTTTAATACCTTGTAATAGTTGTAATAATAGTTTTTAATAATATACCTTTAACGCTTTCAACAGGGCATCTCTAATGGGTTGAGGGGCTGAATTATCCTGTTCTGGATGTACACTAGAAACATAAATTATTCCATCGTATCCCGGAGCTGTCAGATTCTTCTCTGGAGTGACTGTGTAGTCCAACCTAAAATAAGATACTGCCCTATTAAAAGTGGTTTTCCACATCATGTAAAACAGGTGTATTGCTAGAGTCTGGAATTAAATCAATAAAAGATGATAAACATATCATTCTTCCTAAGAATTTAATACCACCGAAAACAAAATATTTATATTATGGCTTTCATTTTAGTAAGTCATGACTAGAAGATTTGTTTTAGTTGGTCATGACTAGAAGATTCTTTTAGTTGGTCAAGTTTGATATAGGACTATTGCTCCTATTTGATGTAATTCATCCTTTGCTACTTATCTACAAAGCGAAGAAAATTCATGACAACTCTACATAATCTTAAACTCATTTAATTTAACTATATCAATTGTTTACATAGTGCTAGTTCTGGTTAGATAATCTTTATTCTGTATTTTACAAAAATCTATTAATAAGGTGTTCTAGGTTATATTAAGTAGAATAAGACTAAATATAAACAGTCATGAACTTATATTCAAATTATTAAATTTTCAATAAAAACTAATAAATTATAATTTTAATAAGGCCTTTCGCCAGCAAAGTTGGCATCCTCAAGCAACACAACTTTTTTTCTTTGTAAATAAACTAATATTCTTTGTGTTGCCTTTAGCCAGTTAGCCAATAAGGCCTTTACTGGTTAAAGGCCTTATTGATATTATAATTTATTGGTTTTTATTGAAAATTTAGTAATTTGGATATATTTTAAGTAACCAATATTAACTCGATCTCAACTTCACTATAGTCATAAACTTAACCATTCTGGTAACAGTATGAGGGGCAGTGAGAGTTGTCAGTGTAAATTGTAAAAATATTGATATGAATATATAATGTAATAAAAAAAATTTTAAGAGTTCTAGCTGCTTGATAAGTGTTCTTTATTAATATTGTTGACAACTCTCATCAGGACGAACTCATTGGATGGTGATGTTTATTGACTTTAGAAGTATGTTTATGTAGTATATAGTATTGTTATGATTTTATGACTTTGATATTTGATTTTGTGAAGGAATATATTTGTGTTGTACTTACATCTTAAATATTTTTATATGTTTATTTATATAAAACAAGTATTATCATTGTAATTTATTTTAAGTAATGTTGTAATTTTGATCAATGTAATTTTAGGTTAAGGCAGTGTTCTTTTGTAATACGGTATATGAGGGTACATAATGTTGCAAATGTGTAATTCAGATGTGAACGTTTTCATTTTGCTATGTGTGGCTTCAATTTTAGGGAACTAGCCTGAGAGTACTCCCAAAGCAATCGTGGGAACCTAAGCGCAGCGAGCGAGCACTCCGAGGCGGATTGCTTACTCAACAGCACCACATGTGCTTCGCGCCAGGGAACAGTACCATTCCAGCCACCTTTATAACGCACACAATTTATATGTTGAAATAAATATTATCTTTAATCCTATAACTTTGATAGTGTTGATGTTTCCAAAATACATGGCCTGAATATAATTTATCAATAACCAACATAGTAAAATAGTTATTTATATTCCAAGGGTTTGCTGTAAATGTATATATGTGTACTATATCTTTATGTCCACTTGATGGTACTGCATTGATTCATACTTTAAGTGTAGTCTACAATAACTGAAAATATTTTCTGTGACTTATGCTTATATTTTTTCATATAATTCTGATTTTATGACTTATGTTTAAATCTTTTATCGGTCTTTATTTGTATTTGATTTATCTGTATTATTTTTATTGATTTGTCATTTATGATATGTTTGACTGTTTTACTATTTGATTAATAACTGATGTAGTTAAGGATCATGGTATGTAACCAAAGTTGTCAAGTAGCGAGCAAGTGTCATTTATTGTGTTTTTGTAGTTATTCTTGTATCATTATCAAACTGTAGTAAAGTCTACTATCGACCACCATCACATTCAGGTTAGTTACGCTCTTTAAAAAATGGTGACTATGGCCAAACATCTGTATCAAATAAAATGAAGTTTTATAGATCCCTTCTTAATTTGAATTATCTATGCTTCTCACAACATGGACAGTGGATTTTTTAAGTGACTTTGGGATTCTATGTACATCAAGAAAGTGATAGATATGTTGTTATCTCGGTCCCACATGATGTATTCTAGTTAGGGCTAAGGTGTCTTGACCATGGACAAACCCGAGGCCAGGCCGCTGCTGGTGAGCACCCAGACCACAACAACAGCATGCATATCAAGACCACTGGTACCATGACAGGCCGCTACACAGCCTCAATCCCCTTGAGAAGAATCACCTATTAGTAGAATCCCCAAGGTATTGATTATGTTGGAGAGACTTCTACCTTGTTATTTTGCTGTCAGGCGAGGATGACAACAACAGATACTTAAATGGCAGCCCAGTACTAAGTTGGCTCCATTTCAACCAGTCTTGAATTCCAGTTTGCTCTGGCTTCTTCGCTCTCGGCAAGGGTTTACCTGGGAGAGTGTTACAGTGGGTACCTTTTCCCACCGCATTGTTTTATAAGAGTGGGGGAGACAATGATTCGGCATGGCGGATATGAGCACTCAGCAGTTGGAGTCCAAGGTGCAGTACAAAGACGGATTCGTGTGAACTGGCGGTGCGGTGGGTGTGGTGGTGTCAGGTGGTCAGGACGGATGAGGTTGGCAAGTGTTAGTCAGGGCAGTATTTAAGATGGTGGTAGTTGGAAATTGGGTGTTTTTACGATTAAAGTGTCTATGAAGAGTTTGCTTTTGTCCGTCATTGAGTTTTCCCAAGAGACCAACCTCTAGACTGATGTTTAACAACCCAGGAGGCCGAAAGTTAAGCGAGTGAGCTCTTGGTAGGAGCAAACATCCATTTCGCTCTAACTCTCGTAGGGTGTAACATTATATTCAAGAGACATTAGGATTACATTTCATTAAAATTTGTAAGATCTATTGTATATCGAACAAAAACAACAGAAATAGCATTTTGGAGAATGTTCCGGATTTCTTGTAAAGATTAAGGTTTATGTTTGCATTTAAAGTAGTTTTAGTTTTATCCTGGATCCTCAACTGATATTTTAAAATAGAAACAATCTTTTTGTGATAAAAGACATACTTTGAACTGATCCCAAGGTCATAAACCAATTGAAACAATAGATGAATGAGTGCTGAAGGGGACCTTGAACTTTGTATACAGTGGTGTAAAGTGCTCTAATTATAAAAGTAAATAACCGTGTTTTTATGAACAAGATAGTTGAAGTAGTGAGTAAAACAACTATAGCAACTATTTTTTTATAACATATATTATAAAACACAGTTTACTAATTTAATAAAGGATACATAAGTGATTTAGTGAAACTCACAAAAGATCATCTCAAGTCACTTGGTTTTTAACTCTGCAGCTTAATTATACTAAACGATTGTGTGCAAATTGTTGGCAGATTAAATGAAGAAATCTAGGATAATTTTAGGTTTTCCACTGAATAGATAAGTTAAACTAAAGCAGGATAAAATTAAATCTTCAGGACTATTTTGTTCAGCGCTTCGAAATACAACACTCTGTTTACAGTAAAGCATAGCTGAATGACATGACAGGGCTCCTGAGTAAACTTAGTAAGGCCAGATGTACTCCAGTCTGTATATGACTGAATGACATCACTGGGCTCGAGTAAACTTGTTAAGTACTCGTTAGTAAGGCCAGATGTACTCCAGTCTGTATATGACTAAATGACATCACTTGGCTCCTGAGTAAACTTCTAAAGTACTCGTTTGTAAGGCCAGATGTACTCCAGTCTGTATATGACTGAATGACATCACTGGGCTCCTGAGTAAACTTGTACAGTACTCGTTAGTAAGGTCAGATGTACTCCAGTCTGTATATGATTTAGTGACATCACTGGGCTCCTGAGTAAACTTGTTCAGTACTCGTTAGTAAGGCCAGATGTACTCCAGTCTGTATATGACTGAATGACATCACTGGGCTCCTGAGTAAACTTGTTCAGTACTCGTTAGTAAGGCCAGATGTACTCCAGTCTGTATATGACTGAATGACATCACTGGGCTCCTGAGTAAACTTGTACAGTACTCGTTAGTAAGGTCTAATGTACTTCAGTCTGTGTATGACTGAATGACATCACTGGGCTCCTGAGTAAACTTGTTCAGTACTCGTTAGTAAGGCCAGATGTACTCCAGTCTGTATATGACTGAATGACATCACTGGGCTCCTGAGTAAACTTGTACAGTACTCGTTAGTAAGGTCTAATGTACTTCAGTCTGTGTATGACTGAATGACATCACTGGGCTCCTGAGTAAACTTGTACAGTACTCGTTAGTAAGGTCTAATGTACTTCAGTCTGTGTATGACTGAATGACATCACTGGGCTCCTGAGTAAACTTGTTCAGTACTCGTTAGTAAGGCCAGATGTACTCCAGTCTGTATATGACTGAGTGACATCACTGGGCTCCTGAGTAAACTTGTACAGTACTCGTTAGTAAGGTCTAATGTACTTCAGTCTGTGTATGACTGAATGACATCACTGGGCTCCTGAGTAAACTTGTTCAGTACTCGTTAGTAAGGCCAGATGTACTCCAGTCTGTATATGACTGAATGACATCACTGGGCTCCTGAGTAAACTTGTTCAGTACTCGTTAGTAAGGCCAGATGTACTTCAGTCTGTGCATGACTAAATGACATCACTTGGCTCCTGAGTAAACTTGTACAGTAGTCGTTAGTAAGGCCAGATGTACTCCAGTCTGTGTATGACTGAGTGACATCACTTGGCTCCTGAGTAAACTTGTACAGTACTCTTTAGTAAGGCCAGATGTACTCCAGTCTGTATATGACTGAATGACATCACTGGGCTCGAGTAAACTTGTTCAGTACTGGTTAGTAAGGCCAGATGTACTCCAGTCTGTGCATGACTAAATGACATCACTTGGCTACTGAGTAAACTTGTACAGTACTCGTTAGTAAGGTCAGATGTACTCCAGTCTGTATATGACTGAATGACATCACTGGGCTCCTGAGTAAACTTGTTCAGTACTCGTTAGTAAGGCCAGATGTACTTCAGTCTGTGCATGACTAAATGACATCACTTGGCTCCTGAGTAAACTTGTTCAGTACTCGTTTGTAAGGCCAGATGTACTCCAGTCTGTATATGACTGAGTGACGTCACTGGGCTCCTGAGTAAACTTGCACAGTACTCGTTAGTAAGGTCAGATATACTCCAGTCTGTGTATGATTGAGTGACGTCACTGGACTCCTGAGTAAACTTGTACAGTACTCGTTAGTAAGGTCAGATGTACTCCAGTCTGTGTATGATTGAGTGATATCACTGGGCTCTTGAGTAAACTTGTATCTGTCAAAGGCATTTGACAGTGTCTGTCATTCCACTCTCCTATCTATCTTGCAAAGCTTGGGCATTGGAGGCACTTCATTGGCTTGGTTCAGATCATATTTGCAGAATAGACAACAATATGTTGAAATTGTTTTCAAAAATTCTAAAACCATTACAAGAAGTAGGTCCACATTAAAACCAGTGAAGTATGGGGTACCACAAGGATCAATTCTTGGTCCCTTACTATTTATATGTTATCTAAACGGTCTGAACAACAAATTAAGTTTTTCCCCCTTAACATCTGTATGTCTATATGCAGATGATTTAACCCTAAAAATATCTGGTAATTCACAAGAAGATGTTGATATAAAGTCACTTGTCGAATTGGCAAATATTCAGAAACATCTTAATGACCGTAATTTGATTCTTAATCCAGAGAAAACTAAATATGTACACTTTAAAACCAGGCAGACTAGAAGTGACTTTAATCCTCAAATTACCATAAATGATATAGAAATAGAAAAAAAAGAGGAAATGAAATTCTTAGGATTACTCATTGATAGTTAATTGAGTTGGAATGGCCATATTAATTATATTCTAGGTAAAATAAACTCTGGATTATATGCATTAAGAAAAATGTCAGTAATATGTAACATTTCAGTTTTAAAACAGATATATTTTTCTCATATACACTCTCATATAACCTATGGAATTTGTGTTTATGGTGCAACAAAGAAAGAAAATTTAGATAGGATTTTAAAAACTCAAAAAAAAGCAATTAGGATTATGCTTAACTTAAAGTCAGATGCATCTGTAAAAAAATTTTTTAAAGAACTTAACATATTAACAGTATATGGTCAATATATTTATGAAACAATAATGTATGTTAAAAAGAATCAACAACTCAATTTAAGACATTCAAATCTGACACATAACTATAACACAAGAAAAAAAAATGAAACTATATTTTTTCAACATAGATTACAGTTTTTTAAAAAGAATATATATTTTAACGGTCTCAGATTTTTGAACAATATTCCTCATAATATAAGAACTTTTGAATCTCACAACAAATTTTCTCAAGTGCTAAAACGGTTTTTAATTGATTTGACACTGTATGCAATTGATGAGCTCGAAGATTGCAACTAAAACAATGTATTCTAATGTAGGTCCTTATATTTAGTTTCTTGTAAATGACACTATTCAATGTACTCTGTATGTACTTTTTATGAATAAAGATATTTTGATTTTGATTTTGATTTTGTACAGTACTCGTTAGTAAGGCCAGATGGTTTACAGTTTCTTGAGCAAACTACTTGTAAACTACTCGTTAGTAAGGCCAGATGTACTTCAGTCTGTTATTTCATGAGAACTAAAGTTCGTTCTGGCAAATAGTGGTTGACCTTGAAACATAATTGAATACTGATCTGTACTTTTGTACTAAACTAAAGAATATCTGATTAAGAAATGTCCCTCTGGGTTTCTTCAAGTATTATTGTATTATATTACTGTAAATAATATTTTATTTAGTTACAAATATTTATTGTATATTCTGAGTATCCTTCAATTTATTATTTATTATAATGTACTTCATTTTCCACTTTAAATGAAAACAAATTTAGTGAAAAATACATTATGCTAAAGAAATAAAATGTACACTGAATATTAAATTGATTATAATAAAATTTAATAAAAAAAAAAGTAATTTGAATTGTGTGCCAACAAATTTGCAAGTATAATCATACTGGTTACATTGATTGAGGTAGTGGATTCTGAAAACTTAGCAAGTAGTCTTCCCAGTAGCTATAGTCAAGGTTCGGATGCTGTATAGGGAAGAGAACTGAGCATAAAGATTGTCAAATAGCTAAAAATCAGACCAATACTTCTTGGTTCAGATTCCACTTAAAGCTGCAGGTCCCTTAGTTGCCCTGGCTATTGTGCTATTAATAAATGGTTCTTTCTGAGGAACAGTCAAACTCAGTTAGTAACCAGACTACACAGATTTTCCACACTCATCGTACATTCATGTATTCTCATCCATATTCGCCTTAAAATATGCAAAAGTTTGTGACGGCGTCTCAAATGTAAGAATATGACGTAACAAATAATACATTGTTCCCATTGGGTGAAGTTTTATGCATAAACCCCTTCTCACAAGCAATAGAAATACTGGAAGACTTTTAGTATTGAAGTAACCTACTAGAAAACCAAAAAGGTGATTTATCTTTTCATCCCGGTAAACGGTTGCAATGAGATTAGGGAGAAAAGCAGAAGATCACACTGGAGCCTCCTAGTTTATGACAAGAAAAGTGCTACATTTTACCACTTTGACTCTGTAAATAAATATAATTTAAAAATGCACAAGTAACAGCCAAATACTAAATGATTTTGAGCTGAAAGCAAATGTGAAAGAAATGGACATAAAGGATTGTCTAACCCCACACAACAGTTCAATTTAAACAGTTGTGGTGTGTTTACAACTATCATAACTGCGCATATTCAACCAGGAAAAGACAGTGAATCTCCCTATAGAATCTTGAACCTCTTAATCTCACTAACCCTGAAGTTATAACTAAAAGGTCACAAATTCATTACATTTCAATGAACCGAACTACATCTTAATCTCACTAACCCTGAAGTTATAACTAAAAGGTCAGAAACGTATTACATGTCAATGAACCGAACTACATCAAAGATTACAATTATAAATTTGTTCTTTCAATACAGACATAAAGCTAAAAAGGAACAGTTAAATACTCAAACTGCTGGTAAGTAAGTGACACTTAAAGCTAACTGTGACACAGGCTATGTCCTTCCGGCCACTACAAACATATATTCCGATAGTATGGGTAAGCACCTCTCATATGCTTTGGATATTAGTTCAGAAAAGACTGATATAAAGATATTTGGACTCTGTAAGCCACTTTACGTGATGTGCCGTTTGAGGTTAACCTGCAAAATATCAGTACTGTGGAAGCTGTGTAATGTTATTGTCGCGGTGCCAATGATGCTGCTAAGGGTTATATTGGCTACATTTATAATGTTCATGATACCTATTTGATATAGCAGAAATCAATTATCAACCAGGTAGCGACAATACCCCACAGATATAACTTATATTCAATATATTAGAAAATTTAAACAGCACTAAGCCCCTAAATAAAAAAGCATCAATCATAACTGTTGAAAGTGAAGTGGAGGATACTTTGAAAACTGTTCGGCAGCATTTACCCACTGCATTTCTGTTAACCTCAAGAGTGATGGCAATATATCTGCGAGGAAGGCGGGTGGTGTTTAGAATGTAGTTTGGTAGACTGTCTCCATATGATTGTCTCCACCAATGGCTTAACAAAAATGGGGGCTTAACAGAGTAAAATGGGGAGCTGCTATTTATAGTTTGATCACCAAGCCGACATATTATAGTAAAGCCTCACAATATGACTCTGAGAAGCGTTTAAACAGTTGATAATGGATTTTAAGAAGTGTGGTCTTAAAAAGTTGATTTGTTCCCCCTTGGATGACTAAACTATGCAAAAAATTTACATTAAATAACCTTAACAATTTTGCTTCGTAGGAAACGAAAACTGGATTGACGTTTATAATGCTCCTATTTTATTAAAATTTGAAGTTTTTTATAAAGTGTTTATGTATTACTTTGGTCTGTGTTTCCCTTTAGTTAGAAGTAGTCATTTCACTAATGACAAGTACCTTAGTTTAATAATGATTTGTATTTTGTATGATGAAAGACAGAAAATTATTGAACTGAATTATTTGGGTAGATTGTGAAAAAATAAGGAATTACAGTAAACCCTCAATTTAACGGACCTCAATTTAACATACTTTGGATATAACAAACAGCTTAGAGCTGCATTACAGTATCAAAAATCCTATTCATCACGATATTAAGGTTATTAAGGAATTTTTATAGAAAAATTTTTAAAATGTATAGGTTAATTACCTTTATACAATATTTATTTGTATATTTTATTAATCTTTGAGTTAACTATTAGCTGGCAGCATCAAAGTTTGTCAATCTCATAACAGCTTCAGGTGAGCTCACCGTGATTTAACGGACAATCGGATTTAACAGACTAGAGCCTGTCCCGCATTGTCCGTTAAATCGAGGGTTTACTATATTAAAAAAACAATAGGAATCAAACAAAAATTTTAAAAGAAACATTTATAAACCCAAGCAGAAGTACTTTGATTGTAAGATCTCATGCTGTGATAATGTCTAAAAGACAACCCAGAATTTACTTAGTAAAGAAGAAATAAAAATAATCTTAAAAATAACATTTAAATAATAAGAGCAAACAACACTGTCCATACAAATCCTACTATTATTAGTAATTATTTCATGACTACTACTCAAATCTATTTGTAAACAAGATTTTGCCTAAATTGTCAAAAATGCCAGTAACAATGTTAGGTGTATCAATGAAGGATTTAGAAAAATTTAGATGTGATCCTGTCAGTGAGATGTAATAGTAAAATGTAATAGTGGCTCTAACACCTGGAAAATATAATAGTAGCTTTTAAATTAAAATAAATTGTAGAAGATGTAATGATGGTGTTCCCATCACAGTTACATATTACACCAAAAGCCAACTAGTCAAAACTCTTACTCATATTCTAAATTCATCTTTTATAAAAGGTGTATTTCCAATTAAAGATAGCTAAGATAAAACCATTGCATAAAAAAAGGACAGAATTCTGAAATTTCAAATAATAGACCATTATTCATTATTAAGAGACCTATTCAATATCATGTACAAGTATGGGACTCGTTGGGGAGCTCTGCTGTAGAGTCTTACCAAGATGCTCTGCTATAGACCCCTTAATGGAACTCGGCCTACAGCCTCACGGGGGAAAGTTCGGCATGCGCCCTCATCAAGGCAGTCTGTTACAGTCCCATTAGAGGATCTCGGCATGTCGCCTCGTGAGGAAGATTGGCTGATGGCATCGCCAGGGTTTTTAAGCAATATGACTATAAATTTTGGTTTTTGGGGCATGTATAATAAGAAAGAGTGATGAGTGTAGATGAACGAGTGTAGTCATTGTTACTAACTGAGTTCGACTTAGCTCAAAAAGAACCATTTATTAATATCCAGGTCAACTAAGAGACCTACAGCTTTACATGGAATCCAAGCCACATAGATTGGTTAGATTTTCAGCTACTTGACAATCTTTATATTCACTTCTCCTCCCTACACAACATCTGGACACTGACTGCCACACAACATGGACACCCTATACTTCTCTAATAGTGTCGATGCCGACGGCAACCATTAGCCTTATTGCCACTTCATACAAAAATTTATAAAAAATTAATGCACAATAGATTAATTAAATATTTTGTAGAAAATAACTTATTTGACAAAGAACAGCATGGCTTTATAAGAAATAGTCATTCTGATAGTACAGCAGCTACCATGTATTGATCAAATTATTAATTCTTTTGACAAGGGTGAAAAAGTGATAGTTTTATGGATTTAAGCAAACCCTTTGATAGTGTCTCTCATTCTAAATTAATAAATAAACTTTATATGATGGGGATTAAAGGTCCCAGTCTTACTTGGCTTCGCTCTTAGTTGGAAGATAAAAATCAATTTGTTGAACTTTTAAATATCAATTACAATAATCAATTAATCGCTACCAAATCAAAATTAAGTATGATCGAACATGACTTGCAGCAAGGTTCCAGTTTGGGTCTGTTATTATTTATTTGCTACATAAGGGGTTTGTCTGGTGTAGTTTCAAATTCGTGGAATAATATTTGTCTCTACGTAGATGATAGATGATACGAACTTTATAGTGAGGGAAAAATATCCAGGTGATTAATAATCATCAGCTCTTGAAAATCTTGATAAGATTAATAATTATTTTTACTAATCATAATTTTAATCAATTTAAGTATAAAAGCCTGTCAAAACATAAGACCTCTCCACATAAAATGGAATTAGAATATGTTAATATAAACAAATGTTTAAGCTTAGTTATTAATGGTAAATTAAGTTGGAATGATCATATTGAGTATGTGGTGAATCTTCTGGTCTTTTCACATTAAATAGAAGTTGGCTAAAATTTGTGAAATAGACGCTTTAAAATTCATTTATTTTTCACACACCGACTCTAATTTGGTTTTCGGAATTAGTATCATATATATGGAGCTACCTCCATCAAGAATCTGGAATATGGAAAGTATTCATAGTATCAAAGAATATGGATAGTTTACTAGTCTTACAAAAGCGAGCTATTATGATTATGTTAGGCCTTCATAGGACAAATTATGTTAAATAGGAATTCAGTACACTAAACTCAATGAGAGTATAAAGCTGCTATATTTATCAGTGTATACTGTATAACAAATGTAATTCCGATCCTATCTCACTATTAGGCGATAACCATTAGTATCTAAATAGAAATAGACAAAATGTTATGATACCTAGCCACATTAAACAATTTTTTGACAAGAAAACAACCTATATATGAGAATCAAATTTATATGTATGCTGCCAAATTGTATAAAAATTTCAATAGTTATGTCAAATTTAAAAAACTTCCGAAGAAATATACGCTATCTAAGCCTCTTTATTCATTGAAGGAATTCATTGAACATGAATAGTTTTAGTTATTTAAGAAATCATATTCTATTGTTCTGGTAAATGAGAAGTGTTTGATTAGTGTTAGTTTTAATGATTTAGGCTACATGTTTTATCTATATAAGACACCATCCATTTGTATCTTGTACGCAATAGTTTTAATAAGTACGTAAGTAATTGTTGATTGTCTGTTCCGGGCTAAAATGACTGATTTTAGTACAAATATTTTGCCAAACTGTACATAATATTGAAATTTAGAAAAGTAACAATAACATAAATAATAAAATAACAGAACAAGACTAACACACTCAAGTGGAAATTAAGTTGACATAAGTGAGTAAAAATAACATTTCAATGATAAAGCAACAGATCAACACAAAGCAAAGAGAAAGTCAGTTGACAACAGAAACAATTTTGTTTTTGAAATTTGTTAATGATGGAGTATCAGAGGAAGACAAAGGTTCTTGGACATTTGCCATCATTACGTGAAAAATACCAATCACGACGTTTTGATTTGGTAAAACCTAATCTTTTTCAAGTGCTAAAAACTAAATTACATCTACACAAACATGTTATAAAACTACGTTCTTAAACTAATAAACTTATCTACATTAATAATTATCTACATTTTAACCTAGATCCTAGAATGGGGTACAACAAAATGAACTTCTACTAAATATAAAAAAATGTTAACTGGGTGAAATTAATATAACCAATTAGGCGCTGCCAAGGTCATGATACCAACGCAAAATGTTAAAACACAATTAAATTAATATTCCAATCAGACTGAAATGTGATTACATTAACTAAGCATAAATAAATATATGGTACAGTACCTGAAAAACATTATTAATTTAAAATAACATTAGGCATGCACCAAAATGATGTGTGTGACTCGGAAGGACTGAGACTGCTATCTAATCTAAATTAACTATTCCAATTACATTTTAACCTGAAAAGACAATTAGTAGGAATAAAACAATACAATAATCAAATATTACAAAATGATGAAGTCTTATTACCCGCAGTGACAATGGCAGTGAAATATAAAAAAATTTCACCCAGTTAACATTTTTTTATATTTAGTAGAAGTTCATTTTGTTGTATCGCATTCTAGGATCTAGGTTAAAATGTAGATAATTATTAATGTAGATAAGTTTATTAGTTTAAGAACGTAGTTTTATAACATGTTTGTGTAGATGTAATTTAGTTTTTAGCACTTGATAAAGATTTGGGTTTTACCAAATCAAAACGTAATGATTGGTATTTTTCAGGTAATGATGGCAAATGTCCAACAACCTTTGTCTTCCTCAACAGAAACAATATTGTCCATATGATAAACGGTAAGAAGTTCTAAAAACCAATGTAAGATGGCTATGAGAATGGGTAAAGCAGTTGAAAATGTGCTAAGGCGATTAGGTTTCTGCATCGAGAGTGTTGAGGCACTTTAATAGGAAAGGATTCATTTTGATTCACTTATGTGAAAAATGTAAATTTTATTTATTTTTATCAACAGTCAGTACCTACTGTATTAATATTCCTAATTACAATGAATCCCTATGCTGATCTATCGCTAACCTAATTTTGAGTAACTATGCTGAAGATTCTAAACTTTGTTTTAGATCATGTTATTTCCAATTCATAATTCTACTTAAGATGTAAGAATTTAAGGTCGACTACAATATGATTCCATGCAAACAGGTACAATGATGATGCAAACAGGTAGCTGGGGCAAAACATCAATACAATGCAAACAGTTCAGCTCTAAATTGAAAAATGTATACTATTCCATCTTTCAGAGATAGAAGCATGCTACTATCTTGTTCTGACTTTATTTAAGCATCATGAGATTAAAAACTCAGATAGTAACAATGACTAGACTCATTAATCTACACTCATTCCCTCTCCATATTCGCCCATATCTCTACGATCGGCGCCTTAGAAATGAACAATAAATAATGAAAAAATCAGGATTAGTACTTGCCAATAATGAATAACAAGTTCATAAGATTTTTTTTATTCTTGGAAAAAGTGTACCTAACATTTCTTTGCTTCGAATGTCTCTGTTCACAAACACCAACTCAGCACACTGTTCTTTAAAATGTTCTTTCCTTTTTCTTTACAGGACAGGCTGGTTTCCTTTTTAACCTTACTCTATCCATTTTGCCATAGAGTATTTATATATGAAGAGAACTTATTCAGACAGTGACAGGGAAAAACAATATAATAAGATAAATATAATTGATAAACACTTCCAGTAATGGGAAAGATCCAAACTCAGGCTAAAGTCCTTACGCCTTAGACCGCTCGCCCACTGGATATCCCAAATTTAGTATTTTTGATTCAGCACCTCGCTCAAGCTAGTGGTAAGTCAGTTCAGTTTTTAAACTGGCATAATTGAATTAATTTAACAATTACTAGAATATAAGTATGTATGAAAGCAATAATTAAAAAAAAGTAAATTATAAAAATATTTATTGTGCAACTAAGCTTCAATAAATACACCAACAAAAATGTTACTACAAGATTTGTTGGTCTGT